>DXKC01021344.1:0-10769 GCA_031170775.1 Cymbopogon citratus
TGTACCGTGTTTCACCCAATCACCCTCCCGGTTCCACCATCACACCACGAGCGTTGAACAAGTTCTGCCGGGGACGTCCCGCAGTGGAGCTTGTGTTAGTCATTACGGGGGGTGCTACTTTTGACAAATCAGCCATTCACACTGTCACAGTAAAGGTGCTTGGTGGGTGCATTGTAAGTTCATCTCTTCAAATTTTTGAGATGACCAAATACTTGTAGAGATGAGAAGAAAGAAAGTCAGTTTGTACTGACTAAAAGAAGCATTACCCCAATCCAAACGGTAACGGCCCTATGGAAACTGACTAATAACAGAATGTTTTCTTTCCAGTTCTTCGTCGTTTTTCTTCCGGTCTTCGCCGTCTGTTGGTGATGCGAGGGCGTCGTGGTGGTAAGGCGTCTTGTGGTCTTGGGAGGCGACTCACTTTAGCTCCCACCACAAGGCATGCCTTGCTGCCAAAATCTATGAAGACATCGGGATCGGAGGAGAGGTCAGAAGAAGAGGTGGTTCGGAGAGCTCAAGATGGCCGGCATGCCTTGTCGGAGATCGTGGCTCTGACGGCGGAAGCCAGTCTACGTCCTAAGCCGGTTTATGGGGACGGGGACTCGGATTCAGAGTCCGAGAGCGAAGCAGATATGTCAGTGTCCTCTCCATCAACGCCTGCGTTCATCGATCGTGCGACACAAGCGGGTTTCACTCTGGAACAATTAGCCAGAGCTGAAAACGCCCTGGAATCAGGTACAAAAACTTCTACTACAGACAAACTTCTTGCTAAGCAAATTTTGTCGGTCATGGTTCAAAGAGCACCTACGGTTGTGCCATGGAAAGGACCCTTACCTGAACCTCGAGTTTCTCCACAGAGGACCTTGGGTGACTGCTTAGCCAAGGCTTACAATCGTAGAGTTTCTTCAAATCGGGTTTCAACTCGTTCTTCTCCTAATTCAATTAGAACTTTGGAAGAAGACAACGAGATTTCAAATTCAAGTGGTCCACCGATTTCTCAAGAGGCTGTTACACATTTTCCTCCACTTACCGAATCGGTATCTAATGCTATGGCATGCGGATCCCACGGTGTGGTTCAAAACGTGGAAAAGAATAGCCTTATTTCATTGGATCGTATTGAGCTTGGACCCGGTAAGTTTTTTAGGCCCACGAGTGGCCTCTGCGCGTTTTTTTCTCGGACTGGGATCCGCCCAAGACAGCTAAAACACCGCGCCGATCCTAAACCCTCACGCACGCAGCCGCCACAGCCTTCCTCCTTTCCTCGCACCTTTGCGGAGGTAGTTCGAAAGGGCAGATCAATGGCGGATCAGGGCGTGGGGAATGGTGGCTTCGGTGGTAATGCTGGTGCTCATGGGTTCCATCCGGGGTTCCACCCTGGATATGACCAGGGTTTGGGCGCAAGAGGTCAAGGCGGACATCACCGTGGTCGTGGTCGTCACCATGGTCACGGAGGTGGGTTTGGCGGCAACTTTGGTGGCTACGGCCATGGCCATGGCTACAACCAGGGGTACCACCGCAACCGAGGTGGATATGGTGGCAACCGGGGCAGGGGGTTGGAATCCGACCTACCCTCCGCATCAGCCTGCACCTGGTGCGCATCCAGCTCCATACCATCTGAATATGGGGGGAGCTCCTCTCCATCAGCAGATGGGGGGAGGCGTTCCTCAGTTCGGTGGAGGTGTCCCGATCGGTGGAGCTGTGCCACAACCTATGTTGGGGAGAGGTGGGGGCGGCACCCAACAGGTTGTCCCTCCTTCCCAACCGACATTCGCCGGGGGTCAGGCCCCCATTGGTGCTGCTGCCCAGGGGGTACAGAACCACAACGCGCCTCTTGGAAGGGCGTATCAGGCGGGGTCTTCCTCGGCGATGGAGGTGGATCAAGCGACTAAGGTGACGGGTGCTATCCCTGCACCTATCTTTGCTGCTGCAAGTGCTCCAACACAAGATCAATCAAAGGTAGCTGTCCCACCTAGCACAATCAGCACTGATGCTCCAGAGTCTTCTATTCAGGCAGAGAAAAAAAGCAAGGGCAAGCCCTATTGTCATAGATGTCGCAACAAGGATCATACAGCGCAAGAATGCACTGTGACTCTCTGCTGTGATTTATGCTATGACGAGCATGCCACTAAAGCTTGTCCATTTGTTAAAAAGATGAATATTATTGCTGTCCCTTGTGGTTATGCTGTTGAGGGTTTGGGATTCTATTATATCCTAGTAGCTGATTCACCAAAATTGAGTAGTAAGAGCATGACTGCTGTGGTACGTGTTTTAGAAGGCTCCTTTACTGCTGATCTTTTAGCAGTGGAACTACAGAAACTACTACCAGATAAGATGAGTAAATGGGAGATTGTGGAGAAGAGCCCTAATGTTTTTACCACAAACTTTCCATCATCTGATTTACTCAATACCATGGTTAATTGGGGAACGATGGATACCAAAACCATTGATGGGAAGATTCGGTTTGAGAAGGGAACTGATAATGAGGTGTACAAGTATGAGATTGATAAAGTCTGGATTCAGTTTAGAGGCTTACCTGAGGAACTGAGAACTTTTCCAATTATTTGGGCAATCGGTTCCATCCTAGGTGTCTCTAAGGCGGTGGACTTTAAGTTTACTAAGTTACATGGTAGACCTCGTATCAAAGTGGCTGTGCTTGATCCCAATCTTATCCCTGACTATGTTAGTGTGGTGATTGGTGATGATGCGCTTGAATTACAGTTTAAGGTAGAGACCGACATGCTTGATGGTGAGCCCATTGTCATTGACATAGACCCTACCATTGAGGATGGTGATCCTAACGGAAAAAAACCAGAGGGGGGGGGGTGATGCTGAACCCGAAAAAGAAAAACAAAATGAATCTCCGGACATGGACATTGATGGGAAGAAAACTCAGAGCCAATCGCCTAACACCAAGGCCCCTGGCAGCCAACCTAGCGCTGGTACTATGGTACCAGATGGTGGCCGTGTATCCGGGGCTAAAGGTGCAAGGGATGGACCGGTCATTGAGCTTACTCAGAATGGGGTTGATTTCAATGGTGAGAAAAAGTGGAATGCTAAGCTTGTGGCAGCAACCAAAGACTCTGGGCATCTTAAGGCTAGCATCGGTGGGACAGTGCCACCAAGGTCTAGCAAGCGTAATGCGGAGTCAGCAGACCAAGACACTATGGAGAAAGCATCACAGCTGAAAGCTAAAAAGAACCTTGACATGTCTTTGACCAAAGGTAATAACTCTCCCGCTCCTAGTTCTTTTATTGAACGTGATGATTTTTCTCTTATTCATTCGGCTAGATCTGTTGGGGTTGTTTTTGGGAACAATGTTGTGGATGTTTCTAATTCTTTAAAGGCTTTAAGAGATTTAGAGAGCACTAGAATAAGTAGTAAGAGTGAGTATAAAATACCTTTGGTTGAGGAGGCGTCCTCTGTCTGTTTAGAGGAGGATAACATTGATTTAGAAGCTTTGAATTTGATCTGTGCAGATGTTGCAGAAGGACTTGGTGATGGGGGATGTGACCTTTTTTGTCTACATACTCCCGTATCACGCAAAAGTAACCTTCGTGCTAGGCAGCGAAAGAATAAAAAAGTGTGTTCCAGATGAGAGGAATTTTTTGAAATTGTAACGGTTTTGCAGATACAAAAAATATAGATTCCTATCTGATCTCACTAAAGAAAGAAACCTAGACTTCATTGCCTTATCAGAAACTGGTAGAGCAAATTTTCCTCAGTCCACACTAAAAAATATTTGCGCTGGCATATATTTTTTGTGGCACTGTATGGCTCCCCGTGGTAGATCTGGTGGCATGATCCTAGGAATTAATCTCTCTACTTTTGATATTGGTGAGATCGAAGAAGGGGATTTCTTCATCTGTTTTAAAATTAGGCTTAAACTTGATGACTTTAGTTTTAATCTAGTAAGTGCGTATGGGCCAGCTCAGTCGGAACACAAAGCGATGTTTTTATCCGAACTGTATGTTCAAATCAATCCTTACCTATTCTAATAGGTGGTGATTTTAACATTATCAGAAGACCACAGGAGAAGAACAATGCAAATTTTAATGATAGATGGCCATTTCTTTTTAATGCAGTCATCGATTCTCTGAATCTGAGAGAGTGAGAAATGTCAGGTAGAAAATTCACGTGGGCTAATCAGCTTCATAACCTAACTTTTGAGAAATCGGACAGGGTCCTAGTTTGCACTGATTTCGAAGCTAAGTACCCTCATATTGCAGTACAAGCTCTCTTGCGAGAGATATCTGATCACACTCCGCTCCTTTTGGACACAAATAGTCAGTCGGTGACTTATCAACCACAGTTTAAATTTGAGCTGGGTTGGTTGTTGCGTGATGGATTTTGTGACATGGTTCGGGAGGTGTGGCAGAATATAGTAGCCCATGGGTCGGCTATAGATAGATGGCAAACAAAAATTGGACGCCTTAGACAATATCTCAGGGGTTGGGCTAAAAATGCTAGCGGTACGTATAAGAAAGAAAAAATAGCTGTGCTTAACAAGCTTGATGAGCTGGATAAAAAGGCAGAAGAAACGCTACTTAGTGAGGCGGAAAGAAATTTAAAGGCTGTTCTTAGTGAGAGATTAGCTGAACTTCTTCGTGAAGAGGAATTACAGTGGTACCAACGCTCCAAAGTTAAACATCTCCTTGAGGGTGATGCAAATACAAAATATTATCATTTGTTGGCTAACGGTAGACATCGTAAAACTCGTATTTTCCAATTAGAGGAGGGCAGTAGTATAATAAGAGGAAATGCTCAACTTAAAGAGCATATTATTAATTATTATAAAACTCTTTTTGGTCCATCAGAGAACTCTTCTACTATGCTGGATGAGTCTCAGATTGATGATACCCCTCAAGTCTCTGAACAGGAAAATGAGTTTTTGACGGCTACCTTTTCGGATGAGGAGGTCAGAATGGCAATTTTTCAAATGGAACATAATAAGGCACCAGGTCCGGATGGTTTCCCCTCGGAGTTTTATCAGGTCTTCTGGGACACTATAAAAGGAGACTTGATGGCTCTTTTTACAGACTTTGCTAGGGGGGAACTACCTCTGCACCGTCTTAACTTTGGAAACATCATTCTGTTACCTAAGAAAAATGATATGAAGGTTATTCAATAATACAGACCCATATGTTTGTTGAATGTATCCTTCAAATTTTTTACGAAGGTAGCAACCAATAGATTAAATACTATGGTCTAAAAAATTATTCGCCCCACACAGACGGCTTTTTTGTCTGGAAGAAATATTATAGAAGGGGTAGTTATCCTTCATGAAACCTTACATGAGTTACACTCCAAAAAGAACAATGGAGTAATTTTTAAAATTAATTTTGAGAAAGCTTATGATAAGGTCTGATGGAGTTTTTTGCAACAGACACTTAGGATAAAAGGTTTCTATCCTAAATGGTGTGAATGGGTGCAACACTTCACACAAGGCGAAGACGTAAACATCAAAGTGAATGATCAAATAGGTCCTTACTTTCAAACTAGAAAGGGCTTACGGCAGGGTGACCCAATGTCTCCCATACTATTTAATATAGTGGTAGACATGTTGGCCATACTTATTGCCAGAGCCAATGAAGCAGGACAAGTCGAGGGGTTAATACCTAATCTAATTCAGGGTGGGCTTTCAATTCTTCAGTACGCGGATGACACGGTTATTTTTATGAGCCATGATATTGAGAAGGTAATCAATATAAAACTTCTATTGACCACCTTTGAACAATTATCTGGTCTCAAAATAAATTTCCACAAAAGCGAAATCTTCTATTTTGACAAAGCAAAGGAACATGAAGATTTCTATTCGCAACTGTTTGGATATGAAGTAGGTAAATTCTCCTTTCGGTACTTGGGGCTGCCGATGAATGTGAGGAAACTCCAAAATAAGGACTGGAAGATGATTGAAGATAGAATCGAGAAAAGATTGAGTGGCTGGAAAGGCAAATTGCTCACCGCGGGGGGAAGGCTGGTTTTAATAAACTCGGTGCTTTCTAGCCTACCGATGTTTATGATGTCTTTCTTTAAAATACCTTTTAAAATACCTCGAGGTGTGCTAGAGAAATTAGAATGTTACAGGTCACGTTTTTACTGGCAAAATGACCAGCATAAGCGAAAATATAGACTGGCCAAGTGGGATGACTTGTGCCAACCAAAAGATCAAGGAGGCTTAGGTATTCAAAATTTAGATATCCAAAACAAATGTTTGTTGAGTAAGTGGATTTTTAAACTTCTTAATAAAGATGGTATGTGGCAACAATTATTAAGAAACAAGTATGTTAGAGATAAGCCTCTAGGTAGTTGCACAAAAAAATCAAATGATTCGTATTTTTGGAAAAGTTTGATGAATGTGAAGGACTCGTTTATGGCCTTTGGCTCGTTTAATGTCAAAGATGGTTCCCAAACTAGGTTCTGGCTCGATATTTGGTTGGGGAACAAATCCCTTAAAGATAAATTTCCTTCCTTGTTTAATATTGTCAGACGGAAGAATGACTCTGTGGCTCAAGTTCTAAGTATGGCTCCACTAAATATTTCTTTTCGAAGAAACTTAGTGGGCGCCAATTTAGTTAACTGGAACAGGATTGTTACGTCTGTTCAAGACTTAATATTAACTAAAGAAAGGGATGTCTTTGTGTGGAGTTTGAATTCTTCTGGCGTTTTCACAGTCAAATCCATGTATGCGGCGTTAATAAATAATGGGGTTATAGTTTCACAGGACTTATGGCAAATCAAAGTACCGGCGAAAATTAAAATCTTTCTCTGGTAACTAAAAAAAGGGTAATTCTAACTAAGGATAACTTAGCTAGGAGGAACTGGCATGGTGATAAACAACGTTGCTTTTGTCATATGCCAGAGACAATTAATCACCTTTTTTTAAGTGTGTTTTTGCTAAGTTTTTGTGGAGAGCTGTGCATGTACTTTTCAGAATCCCACCACCTAGTAACAACTTGGATTTGTTTAATAGGTGGTCAAAAGTCGGCAATAGAAAGTACAACTCATTACTGTTAACGTCAGCTTCTGCTTTGTGTTGGGCAATTTGGATAACAAGAAATAAAGTTGTGTTTGATAAATGTAGACCAAAAACTTTTTTGCAGGTTCTCTTCAGAGGAACACATTGGCTTCGACAGTGGGCAAGATTGCAACGGCGGGATGAGTCAAGGGAGCAACTCTCCCTGGTGGCTCAACATTTAGAAATGTCGGCGTTACAATTCTTTAGTTCGCACGGATGGCTTTCTGCAAGAAGAATTGGTTCTACGTAGTTCAAACATTGTTTTCTATTTTGTTCTCCAGTTGTCGCAACATGTTGTTCCAGTGCTGTGTTGGGATCCTTTTTGTATTAATTGGCTTGATTCTATTTTTTGATAGATGATGCTGGATATTTTATCCATTATTAAAAAAACAGAATGTTTTCTCGGTTGCTGTATACTGAAAAAGTTAGTTTGTATATACTGACTAAAAGAAGCATTACCCCAATCTAAATGGCAACGGCCCTGTGGAAACTGACTAATAACAGAATGAAAGGCCATGGGGACCTCTTGGCAGGAAAGTTAATTTCTGGTCTTAGGCTCTTAGCCATGCCTTCGCCATACAACCAATTTCACCTCTGCTGCATCCTCTTTAAGTCTTCGCCATATCATCAATTTCCCCATGCTGATGTAGTTAGCTCTATGTCCTAATAAACCACATTCACCAGAAGTCTTCACAAGAACAAAAGCCTCCACTGAAATGATGGAACCTGTTGGCATCTCGGACCACAATCCCCCTTTCAAACAGCTTGGAAACCAGCTTGGTGAACTCGTGGCAGTCACCGCACACCCTGAGGTTTCTTATAGGCATGCCTGGACGAGTGCTGATCAAGCCAAACGCTATTGCGAGCCTCTCACTATGCTTATGCAGCATATCTATCTTCTCCTCTTCGCTCACGTCATGAAGAACAAATCTGGTGTCCTCCACGTACCCACCTTCTTTCCGCAACTTTTCTGTTATCTCTGAAAGCTTGAGATGGATGGCCTCCGAGTCTCTATGACAGTAATCTCTTGAGGTGAAAGTGTGGATACTGTTCCCTATCTCAATCCAACTGCAAGCTGGATTTTTTTCTCAACCACTGTTCTGCCATCCTGGTTCTAACTTCCTTGACATTGTTCCACTTGCCCATCTCAGCAAATTTATAACATAATACTAGGTACCATTAATTCATCTAATCATGAAATGTATTTTTATATTTGACGAGTGCCCTGCCAAATTTAAAGAAACTGATGCTAGCTTGGGCTCGTCGTTGTTGTTGCAGCAAAAGACTGTGATCAAGCTGGGCGTAGCGGACGCCAAGAACCGGTCTAAAGCCATGCAGCTGGCATCCAAATCTGCCGGTACTACTACACATCCATTACACCTATTATCTTGATTCGGGATCCGTCCACAACATATATCCATATGAACATTGAAAACATGCTTCTGCATATGAGTACTTACAGTTACCACTGCGCACCTCTGCTATGAACGTATATGCAGGAGTGAACTCGGTGGCGATCACCGGCGACGCCAAGGACCGGCTGGAGGTGGTAGGAGAAGGCGTCGACACCGTCTGCCTCGTCAACTGCCTGCGCAAGAAGGTCTGTCGCGCTGCCGACATCCTTGTGGTGGAGGAAGTCAAGGACAAGAAGGAGGAGGAGGAGGAGAAGAAGAAGAAGGAAGAAGAAGAGAAGAAGAAGAAGGCGGAAGAAGAGAAGAAGAAGGCGGAAGAAGCGAGGAAGAAGGCGGAAGAAGAGTACAAGAAGCTCTATGGGGCGTGCCCGCCGCCGCCGCCTTACTCCGGTGGTTATTACTGCGGGCCGGCGGCATACAAATTTGTATCCGAGGAACAGCCGGCAGGCTGCCACATCATGTGAACTGAAGCTACGTACTTAATGGATTTTGCCCTGCGTATATAGTATGCTTAAATATGTTTGTGTTTTTGCTGAACTTTTGCCACGTCGGTCTCGGCTTCTCTCCATGAACCGTGCTGCGCGCACGTGCATAAAAGTGGCTCTGGTTTGCTTAATTTGGCTTCTGCCACTTGTCAATGATCATAAAATTCAGATCACTAGATATTAGTATTTCTGAATTTGTTTTAAGATAAAATATTCTAAATCTGACCAAGTTCATAAGCGAAAGCATTGACAACTACTAGATCCCTTAACTCATCAGAGTTCAACACGTACAATAGTGTACAAGTCCCACTGCCGTAGGGCTCTTTTATCAAAAACTGAGAGTTAGGGATATCTAGATGAGCGATTGTCATCGACAATAGGTCATTACCGTTGAATTGTTCTTGCTTAAGACTGGCCGGCCGAGCTGAAGGCGATGGCAGTGCAACATGTCTCTTGGTTAATCGTATATGTGCATGTGGTGGATAGAATTTGCTACGTACGTCAATGGAGAGCTTGAAGGCGAGGTTGTGGTCATCATCCTTGGTAGCTATGGTTGGGGTCCACCGCGTTTAGTCAGAGCTACGTTGCTCCTATAATGATGAAGATTGGCAACAATGACACATGGTGCGCTTCGCCATTTTGTTTAGGTGAGTCATGTGGGCACTTGTGTTTAGGTTTTTGCTGGGTCTTTTAATTAACCGTGGAGTTGTATGGGTGTTTTTGGGCCCAATTTACTTATAAACTAGGTCAATTCTTTCTTATTAAATGAATTGCTGGAGCTCCCTGTCCTATTTAGAGGTTCTTCAAGAAAATTGGAAAAAAGGACCTCCCTTGACTATAGAGAGTCCTTGTGATTACCATATTTTGAGCCTGGTTGTAGATGCTAATGCTATGTACATATGTGATATAGAGTTAATTAAAGATCTATTTTGGGATATTGATGTGTTCAGAATTTTAGATCCCTCTTCGATAAGGAAGGGAGGATGTTGTGGCATAGCATTATAATAAGAATGGTTACTTCTCTGTGGGATCAGCATACCATTTACAATGGACCCACAAATTTGATAACAATATGGCAAATGATCAAGCTCGTGGAGTGGGAGATGAACAAGTGTGGTCAAAACTCTGGAAATTAGATGTGCCCGCCAAGATCAAGATATTCGGATGGAGGGTTCTGCATGGTTTGATCCCGTGCAAAGGAATTCTTGCTAATCGGCATATTGAGAATAATAGTAGCTGTCCTGCTTGTCATGAAAGCTGCGAAGATATTAAGCATGTGCTATTTACCTGCCATCGAGCAAAGAAAATCTGACGCATACTAGGAGTCTCTGATGAAATCAACATAGTGTTGTCAATTCACAGATCTGGTTCAGTAGCAGTTGCTGAGATGATAACAGCGCAAAAACAAGTTGAATTGCTGAACAATATTGGGCTGGCAGAAATGATTTTAACTGGAGGCTGGTATATCTGGTGGGAGCGACGTAAGTTCTTACGTGGAGAACCTGTCCAAAATCCGACAAGAGCAAGTCTGGCAATAGCTACATTGACAACAAATTTTTAGAGATCGTTGAAGAAGAAGAATAGGAAGGAAGAGGGATGGAAAAAACCCCCAGAAGGTAAATTATTAATGAACGTGGATGCTAGCTATAAGCCTAAATCAGGTACTGGTAGCACAGGGGCAGTCATAAGAGATTCAACTGGTTCTTTTCTGGGAGCCAGGGTGAGCTATTTCGATCGTGTGGCAGATGCTGCTACAGTCGAGGTGATGGCACTTAAGGAGCGATTGACACTGGCGCAGACAATGGGATGTAATCGAATTATGATCCAATCTGACTGCGTCGAGGTGGTGGAAACAAT
>DXKC01021351.1:0-15152 GCA_031170775.1 Cymbopogon citratus
GAACTAAACTGTGTAATTAGTTTTTCTTTTTACCTATATTTAATGCTCCATGCAAACAGCTCAAAATTGATGTGATGGTGATAAATTTGCCATCTAAACACGGCCCGAATTTGGAGAATTGGTTGGGCAGCCGTGCCCGGTTGTTGTGTTTGACTTTGGATTCAGAGTCGAGAGGCGTCGACGCCACGCGTGCACGCACGTGCGGCGCAGAGAGTCAAACACTGCCTCGAACCTGACGTCCTGATCGAGCAGCAGCACGCCTGCACCTGGTTCGATCGGTTTATTTTGCCTACGCGGCGGTCCGGCCACGTTGACTAACGACGATGGATGGTCCTGGATGTCAGGCAGGCAGACAGGCACAGAGAAAGCCCTTGTCGTTTCGTGAAGCATCAGCTTCAGCAAAGGCTCTGGTCAAGGCTCACGCGTGTGCAGTCGCTTTCGGATCGCTTTCGGATCGAACTTCAACTCTGACACCGCCGTCCATGCAGTTGAATTGGTCCGTCCGCCGCGTCCGCGTGCCGACTGCCGTTTGCCGTTGCCGAGAAGAGAACAGAACTCAGTTGTCAAATTTGAGAAAAGGGCACCCAAAGATTTCAATGATGGACCCTTCAAAATATATGCCAAGAGAGAAGGGGCTTATGCTCTTGCCCTTCCGGATTCACTTTTAGGATTTCGTAAACCGTGTTTGTTCATTCACAGTGTCTTTCGTGTAGCCAACTTAACAGGTGTCTCCGTGTACAACCCAGCCTAGTCAAATTGATGGCCTTTATCTAGACCGAAACTTGAGCTACAAGGATAATTCAATAGCATTTTTCTTTTTGGAAAGGAAGACAGAACCTAGACCTGCAGATCTTTGAACTTGCAAACATTAGAACTACTATATGATATTATATAGGTTTCTCACTAGATAGCTGATTTGAGTCTAGGTTCTGTCTTCCTTTAAAAAAAATGAATATCAAAATACGCCGCCGTCCATGCACTTGAATTTGAGTTTGTTGATTACAGTATATTTGACTTTGTTGATTGTATTCCAATGGACCATCAAGCAGCAGGCGGAGCTTTGGATGCAAGCGGGGGTGAAACAGCTTGGTTGTTTGCTTTATCGAGTAGTCAGTTAGCTGTTTGTGTAAACAAGGTCGGGGGGGCGCACGCAGTGTCCATCTTCCACCGTGTAAACAAACAAATTCTATTCTCTTAATGTAAAAACGCGTAAATCTTTTGCGTAATTGAGAAAAAATATTCATAGAGCATCTCTCGTACAGCTGCAGGTTCTCCTAAAAAGGGGACAGCCGACCAGGGTCATATACTCATTTTGAGAGTACTGTTCAGAGATATGTTGAGCTAGGTCATCGATCCGTTGAGTATCGAACATACTCCGTAGGAGGCAGTCAGTCGGAGACAGTAATGAAATGCACGTTGACGCCGAGGGCGGGCCGCTGCCAGTGCCTGACAGTGTCCTATTCCTCTCGTTCGTTATTTGGGATGGAGAATTTCACACAAAAAAAATCGGTAAAATGCTTTGACTAATGGAGATGCGGGGTATCGATCCCCGTGCCTCTCGCATGCTAAGCGAGCGCTCTACCATCTGAGCTACATCCCCAAGCACGTTCCCTGTTTTAAGTAACGCTTTATTATTTCTCTAATCTCGCATTCACCTCTGCCGTTAGTTTCCTCGAACTCGGACAGAAGCCGGCGCCGCTTATCCGCCCGCGAGCACATGCTAGAGGCCACCGCCTCTGCGTTTACATCATATCGTCCTCGTCCACGACCGACTGCTGCGGCAAGTGTTTGGCAAAAAGATCCATTCTGAATCTGAATTCAAAGAAGCGAAATGCAGAGAGGATGATCGTGTGGACTTAAACATGCAAGCCGATTTTAATCAAATTTGACAAAACCAGAAATAATAAAAAGAAAAAAAGGCTCGATGGCCAAATTCGGCCCACTCGGTCTAGTCCAGCGCGCGAGCGGCGGTGCACGGAGATAGGCCGGCCCAGGCGGGGGACACCAGTCCAATGCCGAGCTGCTGGGCTTGCCGGCCTGCTGCTTGCTGCTGTGTCCGTGGATGCAACTACGTATCCCGTTTCCGTCTCGATCAACGATCATGCGCGGGATTGATCACCGTCTCGGTTTTGCAGACGATATATACCGCATCGAGTGGGCCGAATTCGTTAGTAAGAGACCAAAAAAAGCCGGCCCTAATTAACAAAGCAGCGAGAATCGATCTGGAGCAGCGGCGACTCGATGGAGACCAGAGGCAGCGCCGCCGACGGCCCCGATAAGTCGTCGCACGGTAGTAGGAAAAGGAAGGCGACGGAGGAAGCGGACGACGATGATGATCACCTTGAAGAAGAAGAAGAAGAAAACGACGTAGACGAGGAACAAGAGGAGGGCGTCAATCAGGTGGAGCTCTTGGAAGGATTGAAGCATGCTGATGGATCCCTCTATAACAAAACAGACTTTTATACCTGGCGCTACCGTCTCGGATCTTCAGAGGAGAGTAAGTACATTACAGCTTCCCTTCATTCAACGTGTTATCGCATTTTTCATTTTTTTCCCCCAACTTCATTCATCATTTAATTTCATTCTTCGCTATAAATTTGTTATACAAACTAGCTAGCTAGCTAGTAGATGTATATATAGAAGCTAAAATATGAGTTATGTATATATATATACAGTATTTATGACATTGCTCCTGAGTCCTGACATGCATTGTATGCATCAGCTTCACTGCAGCCGATGAGTTTGACGCATCCAACCACGGAGTGCGAGCAACCGACGTGCGGACGCCATTTGGGTAGCCCCATGCTGCAGATCTTCTCCATCAAGCTCACCAAGCTACCACGAGCCATCGCCTCCACCACCAGCCCCATCCATCTGTACGGATTCATGGCCATCCGAGACCTCAAGGACCCTCTGCGAAACTACGTCGTGAACCGTAGCAGGGAGGACCCCTTAGTGATCCAAGACCTGCACTCGGACCCCTTCATCTACCTCTCTGGCCCCATGAGAGGCGTCCACATGAGTGCTCGCGTGCTGTTTGAGTATGACATGAGGATCAAGAGAGAATACGAGGACGATGTGCCGCTTATTGACGGTGTAGCCATCTTCACCGAGAAAACCTGCATCGGCGAAGCAGTGACCTACCGCATTGGGGGCTATCGTGGCGCGGCCGTGGACGTGCGGCGAGCACTGTTTCTCAGATCCATGGAGGCCACGGTACAAGTCTGGATTCAGGAACTGACGCCATTACAGCAGCAGCAGCAGCACGATCATCACAGTGGTGGTGGTGTTGGCATGGAATTGTTTATATCTGCTGGTTTTGCCCCTCCTACGATAGCAGATGAGATTAAGCTCTTTCGTGGCATCATTCAGAAGCCGTGCGCCCTGAACAGATTTGTGGTTGCTGTGCCCGTGAGTTCTTTCCTGATTCTACACTTCAGAGTTCCTGCTGGTGGAGGTTCGTCGTCGGGTGATCGTATCGGTCAGTTTGCCTTTGAGGGTACAGCGCATGGGTCTATTAGTGATTGCCGAAAATTTCACTTCGCCACTGTAGAGGTCAAAGTGACATGGTCACCTATGCACTAGCTCGAGCTGTTGAAAAGGTGGTTCCTAAATTCTACATATCTTTGCCTAGCATTAGGCATGATGTTGGTGTTTTTCTCCACGCTCAGAGAGGTTTACATTGGTCCTGATCGATATTCGTATGGAAATAGGACAAATGATTAAGAAATAGGATCTGTATGCATGATCACATTACTTATAGATGCTTGATCATTTTTCTCTCTCTGAATACTCAACATCCAGACACTGACCTCTTTGCTGTTTATTCAGAATACCCTAACCTCTTTGCTGTTTTTTCAGAAACATAACTCGATTGTCGTTTTCATAGTTTGCAGTCACTCTGACCGGCAAACCCAATTAGATAATTGGTAGTACCCCCACCTTAATGCAGTAACTCTGCTATTCTCTTCTTTTCCACCTCCTCTACGCCCATCACAAAAAACTTGCTGTTCTTACAGTTAATTTTCATCCATGGCATAGCCTTATTCATTCATTTAACATAATAAAAGGATGAATTATATGTTTACAACAATTTATTCAGTTCTTTGACAAAAAGATAATTGTGTCATCTGTATACTTTCAGGCAAACTTGATAAAATGTGGGACTAACCCAGACAAGATACCCTCTCTACCTGCTTTGCATAGCAAACTTGACAAAATTGAACATGGAAAAGTATAGTTCTATACATAACAGAGTATTATTACACACTGCATAAGTGGGATTTCCATCTGAACCTTAAACGTGAGCGTAGATGATAGTGAGCATTTTTGCAAACAAGAAAAATGTGGGATCAACTTTGGTACAAGCAGGGCGTGTTCAAAACATAGGGCATATGAAGAACTGAACACATTTTGGGGCCTAGCTATCCCAGATAAAACTTGCCTCCGGCCTTGGACTGCCATCAGGTGAAGAGTCCTCCTGAATCTAACTTTCAATTCGGTAGGCAGAATGTTCCACTGTGGACCACAGAGCCCTACTTGGGATGTGATCGCTCCATCTCAGTTTGCAATATTCTCCTAGAAAATTGGAAAAGGTGCATTAAGATTTCGGCTGATTTCTAGGCCTGGATTGGAAGGAAACATAAATTTTGTAATTATGTCATATTAGAAATTTAGAGATTCCAAGCTGGCATAAGGAACATGTAAGGGGGATCTGCTCTGTACGTAAAACATTGCAGTCAATTTGGTAGGGAACCAACAACTTCATTAACAGATAAGGCTTTACATATAACACTGTAGCTACTGCTTCCTTTCTCCCCAGAGATGGATACGAACACCGTTATTGTTCAGAACCATTATAAATGGCTAAAATATATTTAGAAGGGTAGAAAAATCAATGCAGAAGACGTTTTTATTGCTGCTGCTATGATATGCAACAGAGGGCGCATAGCTGCAGATGCTTATGCTCCACAACACAAAATTCTAAGTTTCACTCACTTTTATGCTTCCTTTCATTTTGGTTGATCTACTATGTTTACCTTTAAATAAGTTTGATTGCTATTCATCTACCTCTAATGATGATGAAACTTAGCACTAGCTTTGTTGTCACAAAAAAAGGCAACTCCAAGATTACAGGATATTTTATAAAAAAAATACTATGAGTCAAAAACTTGTTGGCCAGGAGTAACCTTCAGGCCCTCTACACATCCGGCACGAGGCGCTTTCACAATATGCTGAAAGAGAAAAAAAGAGAGCAAAGTTAGCATTAGTTGAGTTGAGTTTGACAAAACTTACAAAAAGAACTTGAAAAAGTTATCCAGACCTCCATCTTCATAGCTTCCATAACCATGACAGGCTGCCCTGCCTCCACCTGTGCCCCGTCTACAAGCAAAACTTTCACAACCAAGCCAGCCATTGGTGCCAGAACACTCCCTTTTGGATATGACTTCCCTTCAGAAGCACGAGTAGGTTGAGTGTTATCATCAACTACATGCTCAGCTCTTATGGTCTGTCTGCAATGGTGATGATGCTTCCCATGCCAAACATGTATATGTTTGCTATGCCCTGCAAGAAGCGAGATGAGGAATTTAGTGAAGGAATTACACATATAAATATATAATGGATTGTCTATGGCTCGATTCACTGTGACAAGTGTATAGGTAGACCTTCAAATAAGATGCCAGAGTCAAATCAGTTTGCAGACCAGAAACATCGACACGAAAATCATGGTCACCTTTGTGATCAACTTTGACATCTAAACCAGAAGTGACATCAGAAACATAATTAGTAAGATATCAACTGACAGATGAAGCGTATTGCTATAGTCCATTTGATTAATATTCTGGGTTTTAAGCCATGCGATGGACACATACATCAGTCATATTTATATACTTTCCTTGAATCCCAACAGTGAAAACCAATTTCTAGTGGGGATTGCTAGAAATACTCTCTCACTATGTAGGCTATATGAGTTGTTTTGTAAAATTATTTGGTTTGACAATCAATTATGTAAAGACATCAGATAGGCCACATGAATTTGGTTTGCTAGATTCACCATAAAACATATGATGTTTGTTTGTGCCTATTAGGCAGTAAGCATTTTGTGACGTGGATTCCATCAGCTCAAGTTCAAATACGGAATGAATGTGGAAACTTGAAAACTAGTATCGACATAGTATGATCACCTCAATGAAGTAGCTTCCGTCAGATTTATGAGTAATGAACAGTTTAAGAAGTTTCTCGCTGAATCCATCATTCTCTTCCAACTCAAGGTTCAGGGGATGCCTAGCAAAGTGATGCATCCTGAAAGGTGGATTATTGTAGCATACAGATAGTGTGTTGTTGGCTCCTGAAAAGCACATGGAATTTGTCATTACCAGGTCAACTTAGCAATGTTATTTTTGAAAGAAAAAAAAACAAATGGTAGGTGTAACATACGTTGTGATTCTTTAGATGTAATGTAATCCTTCTTGCAAATGCATGCAGAAGCCAAAATTGCACCAAGCTCAGCTACGCCATGAGACTCTTCTGGGGACTTCGTAGAAATACTCAAAAGATCATCTTTATAATGTTCAATGAAGTGAGTGTCGACTACGCCTTTTTCAAAGGCACTATGGCTTGCGAGTTCTCGGAGGAAACCAACATTGGTTGGCAAACCTGCAATCTGTTTATTCATTAGCCAAGGCATGTCAGGGAGGTTATTATCAAAATGACAGTAATGAGATTGTATTTCTATGGACTATTTATGCATAGAAAATTAGTATAGGTTATCACCAACGAACTGTCACTTCTTAGGCCTCAAGTAAAACTTTAGTAGTCACAATAAAAAGGAGGGTATGCTAACGTATGTATGGATTAGGGAATGAGGGTATCAGCAAAAGCATAAAGATTAGTGACACTTCTTGAACTGAACTAGCATAGACATCTTACAAAATTGGACTCCAAGATAATAAGCCTACATTTGTGAAATTCTTTAAGACAACTAAAATTATATCAACATGAAGTGTCACTGTACAGATGACCTCTTAGGGAACGGAAAAGATGTAGACAGATAAATACATCAAAATAAATGTATTGACTCTGGTGAATTGATTATACCTGAAAGTTTGATAAGCAGTTCTTTATGCGAGGCTGGTAAAGGGACAACAATGTCAGAAGCACGTCCCACTGTGGACCACAGAGACTGCCCTCGAGTGATGCAAGGCTGACAAGCTCCCTTGCCCAAGCTGCCCAAGCCAATTCTTCAGCCACACCCACATGCAGGCAATGGATCAAGCTTAAATCCTTGATTCCCAGGCCCCCGTGATCACGATTCCAGCAGACCTGTTCCCAAGCCACTAAGCTCTGCGGCCCTGACATAGAGCTCTCTCAAGACCACAGAAAGGAGTGCCGGCGCTGGTCGATTTGAGAAATGCTTCCAGGGAGCAAAGGGAGGGCACAAATATAGCTTATATTAACTATGAATCAAGGACTGCATTCGCCAATCACCATAATCGATTGGTCCATGACACTGAGAAGAGCTGTTGCCAGGCAGCCAAGCATCTATCTGTTCTGGAAATGTAGGAGAAGTCACACAAATTTAGCTTGTTAACCGACAGTGGTAGTCCCAGGTATACCTGTGGGAAGTCTTCATGTCTGCATCCAAGGATTGAGATGCATTGTTGAGCCGTCATCTTCCATATGGATTGAGACGTCAGCATCCCCGGTGCCGCTGCAAAAGAATCAAAGATCATCTTCAAACTCTGAATATCATCAGGCTCACCCCGGACAACAATGAGGGTGTCATCTGCGTACTGAAGCACTGGGCACGGGTGTTCATTCAGGGGAGAGAGGGTGCCTAATAGATTCTGAGTTAGCCTTGATGAGTTGTTGTAGGACATCTACTGCTAGAAATGGTGATAGGGGGTCCCCCCTGCTGTAAACCTTGCTTAGAAACCCAAGGGCCAGGGCAGCCATTAACCAGAAGTGTCGATCTTGAGGACTGAAGAAGGTGAAGCATCCAGTCCCACTACATCGGGTGAAAGCCCCTTGCCTGAAGAATAAGTTCGGCGGAATCTATCTTGATAGCAATTGAGGGGACTTTCCACTTATGACAGTGCTGCACTAGTTCCACCGCATGGATAAAGATCTCTGAAATAGATCTGTCCTGAAGGAACCCACAATGTCCATCAATGAGCTTCAAGATCACATTCTGTAACCTAGCAGTCAGTACCTTGGCAATGAGTTTCACTGAGCAGTTCTGAAGACTTACTGGTCTGAATGCATCCACGGTCACAGCACCAGATTTCTTCAGGATAAGGACCATATAGATATAGGCTCGGTTGATCCTTGCCACTGTGAAAGCTTTGAAGAAGGTCCATAACCTGGGGCTTAACTGTTGATAAGAGAACATGTTACCAATAAGATCGCTGAAACATGTGCAGGTCTACTGTAGAAAATGGAAAATAAGACAAGTGCACTTACTTTTGAATTTCATTTTTTTTCTTCCTTAGCTTTTCACGTTTCAGCATCTGCATTTAAAGCTCCTTGAAGCTCAAGGTACACAGACTAGTCTTTGTTGACAACAGCAGTTCCACATTTGGCTGGGAGTTTCATTGTTCTCTGTCAGGATCTCAAGAATTTCCAATAAAATATCAGTCTTTTGTTCAGGAGCTTTTAGCTAAGGTGAATTTTTTCTTTTCGTAAGTAGGTAGTAGAATAAAATGTTAACAGCTGAAGAAATCCAAGAAAAATGTAATTCGACAAGAACCAGTGGGTAAACTGGTTGTAGATGAGGTAATAAGGGTCCATTTAGGTTTCAGCATAAATTCCAATCCATAAAGGATATAAAGTGGTTTTAGATGATGAAAGGGACGCGATATCTCTAAAAAATAACATAAATAGTCATACAAAAGTGTAAGGTATAGTTTTCGAGAAAAAAAGTGTAAGGTATAACCTTGAGATGTGATAGGGAAGAGAGACGCGATTAGAGATTTATAACATTGGATAGTGGCAGCAGTTCTCTTGGTCCCAGCAAAATGCGAAAGCAGGATGTCTATAAAAAAGAAGACATCAATAAGAAATCACTCCATTTTGCAAAAGCAGACCATCTATTAAAAAGAAAAAATATCAATAAGATATTTTACCCCATTTTACAAAAGCAGGCTGAAGGAGAATCAACCAGGCAAATATTAAACACAATGGTTATAACTTTCATTTGAATCTGTTGGTGGGTTCGGAGACCTTATTCTGTTCACCAGCACCCATGTCAATGTCCATTTCACTTTCAAGCCTGTCACTGCTCCATTCCTGTCACAAAGAACAATATGTTCCCAGACCATTTCCTCAAATCATAATTGAATCTTTCTTACAAGGTTTTTTATTTTATTTATTTATTTATTTATTTTGAAAATCTAAGGGTGTGATTGATCCCCACCTGATTTTATTAATTCTTGGGCTTGCTCTGCCCTGTTGCAAGATTTTCTGAACAAAGTTTTACATCAGCAGGTAGAGGCACTTCAGATCATTAGTTATTTGATCAAACAACCAACACCATTTGCCAGTTAAAGCTTTATCCCTCCTTGGCATTCCTGCCCCCCATTGCTGTGCCTCTGACTTGCATGAGAGCATCGATTGACGTAAGGAAAGGGCTTCGTTGTGGACGGTGATCCCATTCCTCCTTTTCCACACCTGCCAGCAGCATAAGGCGATGAAAGAGCTGTACTGGGCATCAGGGATTGAGTTGACCTTCGACAGACAGTGAATGTTTTTTTGATGCGGTGTCCTGGTTGTAGTTGAAGCCCAATAGCCTCAATGCACTGTCCTGCCCAGAAGTTCACTGCAATAGGACATTCGAGGATGATGTGTTCCGATGTCTCTCTTCAGAGTTCAGATGCCCTGCAGAGGCGCAGACCACACAAGCTTGGTGTATCAACGATTTTCTTTTGGTATAGATCAGACCGGCATTCCATTCGACTCTTGAAGAGTAGACAAATGAAGAGCTGCACCCTCGGTGGAGCAGCATTTTCCAGAGGAAAGAAGATGTTGGATCCGCTGATCACCTTCACGCCTTCAGCAGCTTGTAGATTGCTGAGTTGTCAAGCTTTGCCAGGCCCCGACTGAATGGTGATTGTCTTCTACCCGGTTCATCAGAGAGGACTGTTTGAGCAGTTAGAACCCTGAGTTGCTGCATCTCTTGTTGAGCTTGGGTAGACAGATGAGTGACAAAGGCTGGATGAAGATCAGAAGCCACGTCCTGGTAAACTGTTGAGTCCTTCATTGTGCAGTGACTGAAAAGACTTGGGAAACGATTGGCAAAGGCATGATTCCAATCCACACATCTGTCCAGAAAAGAGGTGAGTGCCCATCTCCCAGTTGCACCGTTTTTATGGCTTGGTACAACGGTAGGAGGGAATCTAACATATCCCAGTATTGCCGGCAAGATCCCCCTGAAGCGTGGCCATGTTTGCTCTTTCCCATACCCAGTCTGCCCAGGCTGAAGCATCCGCACAAAGTACCTGTCTGCATCTTAGAATAGCAGTGCACTGTTGAATCAGAGTGTTGTCCATATGTATTGGGACAGCAGGCATTACCTCAACAAGAGATAGATACTCTGAAATCGTAAATGAATTTTCCCTACAAAAATCTTTGGACTGTGGAAGACGCTGCCAGAGCTCTTCCATTACATAGGGCATGAATAGGCAGGCGCAGACCAGTCTCCAGGCAAATCCATAGGGTATCTCTGGAGGCAGATGTTGCTGAGTCAAACTCTTGACAACCGTTGAACAAAAAATTTGTACCGGACAATTTGTAGCTGATATGTACCGGACAATTTATTGAAGTAACTCTTGCTGGCTCAATAGCTTCTATAAATACATATCATAGCTGATACTGTACCGGACAATTTGTAGAAGTAAATTCCTCATGACCTTATTACACAGAGTATCCACTTGCAGTCTTGCAGATCTGCGGAATCAGCAGTTGCGTGAGGAAGGTAATGATCACCCAGTTTGCCCATCACATATCGAATGGCATTCCATAATTTGTTGCGCCACTGTCTACATCCAACTACTCTTGATCTCAAGATTTATCCTGTCAAACTGAGGGGGAAAAATTGTAATAAAATAAGTAATAAAAGCACAAACAGTATAGTATACATAAAAAAAACTCAACTAGGTGCCCTAAAAACCTGGGAAGTGTAAGATATCAGTACCACAGTCTGCTATGCCATCAGGAAAATCTTTCTTCCCGATACAGGTGCTACTTTTAATAGAATCAAAATTTAGTGAAATTAAATGATAAGCTGTTTTCAGTACTAATACTGAATTGAAATTAATCCATGCTAGAATAGACTGTTGTGACTCCATATTGCTACACTATTTTTTGTATAACACATTACAAAATTAGTCGAGAACACTTGATTATGGTACAATATCATGATATTTCACTATTATAATGTTCAGTTTGTTAAATTATGCA
Source organism: Cymbopogon citratus (assembly GCA_031170775.1). Taxonomy (NCBI): domain Eukaryota; kingdom Viridiplantae; phylum Streptophyta; class Magnoliopsida; order Poales; family Poaceae; genus Cymbopogon; species Cymbopogon citratus. The sequence goes on from DXKC01021351.1 coordinate 11,458, forward strand.
TGCAGTTCCACATATTAAAATGCATATACTCATGAAAACAATTGATAATGCATATACTCATGAAAACAACTCGAGCGGCCAATCTTGGCATTCCTACCAATTGCGCACCTACATTAATATTTACTTTTCCATCATCTGTGAAGATATCAATGAAGACAAGGTTGTGCTGCTTCCTAACCTCAAAGTCATCTTTTTTAATACAACCTCAAGTCATTTTGATCTTGGGCAGGTACAATCTGCATAAAAAACAGCAGATAACAATACAATCTAAGAAGAGGACAAGATGTGAGGAAGGTACAATAAGATGATAAAAAGGTAGTCCTCAGCATCAGCTCTTACCTTGACAGCCCCAGTATTGAAAGTGGGATAAACTAACTCAGTGTAATATCTGTGGTTCCCTTGGGCCTTTTTCCCAAGGGCTCCAACTCCCATGTACCAAGCTTCCGCTTCGCTTGCAAGACATTTAGTCCCATCAATCCAAGGTGAGATACAAGTGCATCACATTTCCTTTTCTGTATCACAAAGCAAACCAAGCAGTATTGTTACATTGAAAAGGGATTGTATCAATGAAACAAATAACAACGAATCAGAACTGAACTTACATCGTCTTTACCATCTCTATAAGCGCATTGCAGAAACACCTCTGGAATCTCTGGAGGTCCTCCAAGTCCACCACCAAATAGACCTTTTGGTTTCCTCTTCCGAGCCTCTCTACTTCTAATTGGTGTAGAAGGATCTGGTTCTTGACGGATGATAATGTCTCCATCACCAGGACCCATGTCGATAGGGTCCCATGTGAGCTTTCTTGGGGCTGGCTCCATTGGAGTATGCTCAAACAGGCCACTAAAGTATGCATCCACATGTAGATAGTAGAACACATCAAGCAAATGATCCAAGTTTTTCAGTGCTCTAATTCCGCAATCATGCGGCCTATGATCTGAGTCATCACAAGACCACATAATCTGCTGGCTTATAGAACTCCAATTAGTGACTGCATCGTTGACCCAGTCATCCTCCTGTTTAAAATCAAGATTACCCATAATAGCACCGCAGTGCCTTTGGTAGGTAAGTTTACATTTCGACTCCAGCAAAAGAACAACAAAGAATCCAAAATGAGATGCGAAGCCACGGGGATCACGTAGTCTGGTTGGGCCATCATAATCAGCTAGCTCACTGAAGCGGCGTCGGACTGCATCAAGGTTAACCATGTTACTTTCAGTTCCTAGGGGTGAGATTGACTTATGGTTTCCATTGAAATGTAAGATCTTAGTATAGGCACTATCCATATACAGGCCTTCTATCTCATCAGACTGCACCTGAAATGGGATGTAAATAAATCTGAGAACCAGATCATAGGATGCAAATAAACATGAGAAGAGAGCATATGGTCATTTCTTTTTTCTGTCCTTATACAACCTCTAAATTACAAGAACAGGAAAATTGTACAACTAAAATCCATAAAAAACAAGAAGGCAAAGACATTAAGTCTTAAAAACTGATGAAACTATCAAATAAGCTATCAATAATTTCCACAGCATGAAGGATATATATATATATGTGATACATGATATTCTAGAAAAATCATAATGATGGGTAGCAGATCCAAACCTAAATACCTGATGCAAGTGCAAATTTTAATAGAACCAATAAGCTGTTTCCAGCAATAATACTAATTAAAAGTTATTCATTATAAAATATAGACTAGTGTGACTCCATGTTACTTTCAGTTCTTTGGAACAAGATTGACTTATGATTGCTATTCAGGTATAAGATCTTAGTAAAAACATTATGCATAAATAGTCATTCTTTTTTATTAGAACGCACCTGAAAGTACCCCTTCTCTGAAAGATAACCAATAACCCACGCCTTCCTAGCTAATATCACCCATACAATGTAACGGTTGTTATACCGAATAACATAATAGAAGGTGCCTTGGATTGGGGTGGTATAAAGTAGCTTGTCACCATATCGGGCCCTAAATCCTGAATTGCAGAGGAACCAGTATTGCAGATGAGCCTGACATCTCCAGAAATTGTGTACGAAAGTGGCTTCATCCCCATCAAGGGAGAGTGTGACTGTGTTCTGCAAAAGAAGAAGTTGCAACAAAAGTGAGATATCAGCAGGACGAGCAAACTTTATAAATGATGGAAACTTCCAGCATAATACACTTTCTAAAATATAACACAAGACAAGATGATAATACCACTCTTATACCTCAATATTAACAAACGGCAGTTTTTTTACTGGTGGTACCCTAAAATATCTTGCAAGAGCTACAAAACACATCAAATGAGGTACCACGTTATTTATTTATTTTGCCATGGGGGAGGGGATTGAGGTACCACTCACAAATCAGTGCTCCGTTAAAAAAGTACAGGATACAATGCAATTGGTCACAGTCAAATCTACAATTACGTTTTACAAGAGACCCTTTTGCTAACATTTTGCCACTTAAGCCCCTACTCCTGGTTGATGGGAAGCTCATGGCCTAACAGCCAGGGATGATATTATATAAGTAAGTAAAAAGGGAAGAAAAAAAACAGCACTGGGAATTGAAGGTACCTCTAGGAGTACTCCAATTCTGCATTTGGAGCTCCTGGTTCACAGAATATCAGCTACCCTATCGAGATGAGAGCACTCTTCCCCAAGGCCGGCGGCCGGTCGGATAAGGCTGCGGCGGCGAGGGTTGGGGGAGGGCGCTGCTGCGGTGGCGAGGGTTGGGGGAGGGCGCCGCCGCGGTGGTTAAGGGCGAGCAGCGAGTAGAACTACTAGACTAACCGCACCGCCCGATGTCTTCTGGGCCGTTCAAGCAGGCTTGGGCCTAAAACCATATTGGGCCGAGAATGCCAGTAGACCCAACAGACGCCGGGAGGCGGGAGATACCTTTCCGCCGACCCGCCGGAGCCGGAGAAGAAGAGCAAAGATTTCTGAAGATCACTTGCATTGGTTTCTTAGAGGGATCACTGCCCGAATAATTTCACGACGTGGGCAGCTCAAGATTCTTAGTTTCTTGCGAGCAGTCAACACCGATCGAGCTTGCTGCTCTCTTCCCAGCCGTTGAGCGCCACCCTCTCTTGTGGAGTTGCCCGCCATTGAACTACTCTGTCTTGCGGAGTTGCCGTCCTATGCAGACGCAAGAAGGAAGATCCGCCGCCATCAAGAAAATGTGGAAAGATGGGGAAGAGAAGAGGAACAGACACGTCCTATGCAGACGCAAGAAGGAAAAGCCGCCGCCATTAAGAGGCAAGAGTACCAGACACGCCGGACCTGCCGGAGCCGGAGAAGAAGAGGACGAAAAATTGAAGACTAAAACAGATCACCAAAGAATATGAGTTCGTGAGAATCGTTTGGTTTCTTGAAAAGGGCCGCCCAAATAATTCGACGATGCGGGAGCTCAAGAATCAAGATTGCTGGCGATCGCTTGGTTTCTTGAGAACCGCCGATCGAATTTCTCCGCTTGATACTCTCTTCCCGCCGCCGTTGAGCCACTCTCTGGCAGAGTTTCTAACCTTGTGGGCATCCAAATTCCAAGTTCGCGTTCTTCTTGGCGATTGTGCAAGAGCTCAAGAATCCTCTCGAGCTTAACTGAAGAAGGGGAAAAAGAACCTCAGAACGCCCCCGCGTCGCCCTCCCGCTCGGGCGGCTCGGGCGGCAACCAACCATCGCCGCCGCCCGGCACCCCACCCCACCTCCCT
>DXKC01021392.1:0-12846 GCA_031170775.1 Cymbopogon citratus
GTACATGTATACGTGCATGGGCATGTAGATGCATGTGACACACTGATCAATTCGGTGTACAGTTCGTTGATGTGGCCCTGTCTGCTCCTGAATTTTCTTGATGATCAGCGCATGATCCTGTCGCCTGCACACTCTTAGATATTGGCGCCTGCACATTTCCTGAATTTCCTTGATGATCAGCGCATGATCCTGCTCACCTGATCGGAGGTCACGATGGGAGGTCGTGCTCGCCGCTCGTGCATGAGAGAGCGCCGGCAGGTCCGACGTCTGTTGATGACAGGCATATGTGGACCCCTTTTTTTTCTAATTTGGCAAGTCATTTTAGCAAACTATTGGAGATGCTCAAATATTTCACTTGCCATTCATTTTATCAACTTGTCAAAACTCAAGATTTGGCAAACCAGTTTTACCAAACTGTTGGAGATACTCATTCCACCTCTATGACATGGTGATCAAAACTACAATTCTCCAAATCCATGTAGGTGCTATACAAACAATTGTACAATGGAGGGCAGCCCTTTAAGAAGTCGACGACTAATTAACTCAGCCGCATTGGTGATGATTATCTCTAGAGAGCCGAGCACTTGACGCAGCTTCTCACCAGCAGATCGACTGCTGATGCTGCTGATGCTGCTACCTGCTAGTACACAACTGAATGCGCTTGGCAAGGGTTGAACATAGAGATGGCAGTATCATCATCCTTGCCTTGGTCGTACTTGGAGGCCTCCAGCGCGTCGTAGTGGCCTCTGTACATGCTCGCCTCCAGGATCTTGAGCTGCTCTAGAGCATGGCCAGCTGGCTCCTGGATCTGCCGACCGTACGAGCAGTGGGCTTCTTCCACGACGATGCGAACCCTTAACAGCTTGCGTCGCAGGTCCTCGTCATCAGAGGATAAGCACGCAAGCTCTGCCTGATCTTTCTTGTCCTTGCCGATGAAGAAAGATATGGATGGAGACTGGCGATTCTCACCCCAGAAATGCAGATAAAGCAACCTCCATTTGATTAATGTGATCAGACTTTGCATTGGTCAGGAAGCACGGAGCGAGCCGATCGAGATATAAAAGGGAGTAGTATTTCCAGCGTTGTTTAGTTGCCAAAGTCAGCATGTGCAAACTTGGCACCTTCCACTGTAGTATCACCGTAGCATTTCATTTGTATTTGATAAAAATTATCTAAACATTTACTAATTAGGCTCAAAACGTTCGTCTCACAAAGTACAACAAAAATGTGCAATTATTTTTTTGATTTCGTCTAGATTTATTACTCTATTAATATGCCAGCATTTTGATGTAATGGAGAATCTTTTTTTTTTGCAAAGTGAATTTGGTGCTAAATTTTGAAAACTAAACAGGGTCCTAGTATTTTTTTTTCTCTGAGTCTCACACTCGTTTGTAACCACTACTAGTCAAATTTACTTATTGGAAGGCATAAATATATGTTACTACGATTTTTGTTATAGACCTAGAAACTTAAAAAAATCATGATGACACTCAGAAAGGATGGAGGAGTATAGTAATTCAGGGCAAACACAAAACCATCTAAAAAGTTACTCCCTCCATATCAAAAAAACCCTAGAACTATAGGTTGCTTGCTAGAGAAAATAGTTCACGTTTGACCAAGTTTTAAATGAATAATTTTCATAATTATAGCTCTAAATAAATTTATTATAAAAATGCATTTTGTAACTAATCTATAGCAGTATTTATTTGAAATCATAAACACTTATAGTTATTTTATTTATAATAATCGGACAAACTTATATACGAAAACATGATGCTGTGCTAGGAGGGAGGACTTCCTTAGGGGTTGAGACAACTTCTGAACCAAGTCCAACCATTCCACCTGGCACGGTCAACTCCCACATGGTCACTCACTGTCCATTTTGACTCACGCATATGATCTGAGCTGCCCAAAATGCATCTGAGGACCAGTGTTTCTCTCGCTGATCAAAACTTGACAGGCAGCGACACCTCGCATGTAAAACTTCGCTTATTCTTTTAGATTCCATTTGGACTATTGGAATTAAATTTATTATAATAAATTATAGTTTAGTGAGATAGGATATAGAACTTCTATAACCTTAATTAAGTTGAATTTGAGATAGGATCATTTGTGAACTTTGAAAAGTTTTGGAATCTTAAAACAAACCGAATAGCCTAAGCCATTAAGGAGATTCCAACTCCAACAAAGGGTCCAAACGGCCCGAAACATCTGGAGTCAATCTTGTTTGCGAAAGATGATATATTTATGAGCAAAAATATGTGTATGCTTTACAGTAAAAGAAAAAATAACTCAAGGTTTCATTTTAATTCAACACGGACTTAATATAACATTATGATCGATATCTATATCTCTATATCCTATAAAGATAAACGTAATGCCAATGGCTTAATTCTCTAGTACCTCATTGTGCCACGTCATCCACTAGGGCCCACTACCGTCTTATGAGGCTACGTCAAGTAAAGCCATTATGTGTGTCCCTTGCAGTCCAAAGACAATGCGTGAGACATTCAACTCCTAATATTTAGTGGTTAACACGGAGAATTCTCCTAGTATTATGTATGCCATAATTGTCATATGACGATATGCATATATATAAACATTAATTAGTAAATTACAACTCTTAAATCATATGTATAGAGGGAAAAGCATAAATTGGGGAGCATTCTCCGTTCCTAGTTCTGAAGACGTTTGGAATATTTTTTCCCTCAACTGCGCAATGCATCGAGATTTTTTAGTAAAAAGGTAAAATAAATGTGTTCTCTTCAATTTCACCATCTATCAGACTTCCTATCATCCACTGATTTGGGCGATGATCATGCTCTAAGCATGTTAGCACCCAAGAAGCTTTGTAACAGCTAGAAAGAAAAATTGCAAAAATATCATATTCTTTGTGGAAAGTCGAAGCTCTAAAAAATTGGCGACGCACGCAAATGTGTACATGACATGCAAATATATGAAATTATAAAGGGAATTCGTATGGATGTGATTCAATGCAAATGTACGAATACATGGGGAAGCTAGGTTATTCTTTATAAATAAACGACATCAAATACTTTGGTCTAATAAAAATAGATAGAGGAATACATATCCAGTCCAACCGCAATACTAAATAGATAGAGGAATACATATCCAGTTCAACTGCAATACTAATTTAGTTTCTGAGCAAATACTACCTTTTTCGTTTATATCTAATAATACTTATTAACGTGCATCCACTTTGTCGCTGACCATTTGTCGCCTTTAATCACTGGACTTGCACCTAAATTGAAGGGATTTGCAAATATAATGGCATGCATAGATTAATCAACTGTATGTTGAAAAACATGTTTGTAGCAACCATATTATTGGGTAATATCAACTTACCGTGCAGGCTTTTGGGATCACGAGATCCATCAGGCTTCATGCTCCAGAAAAGTAATGCATCTCCCATTTTGGGTTTAACAGATATACCACTCTTTGCCGCCGATTTTTCATACTTTCCCTGACGGATTTGGCCATCACGGAAAAAGTAGCCTGGAGTAGCGGCTGTCGCATTAGGGAACATGGTCTTTCCACCCACTTCAACATCCGAGCTTCATAAAAAAAATATCACCATGAAAAAAAATGAGATTCTGCATATTCATAGAATATAGGTATTATACCAATATATAACATTTTCATAGAATATAAGTAATATTATACCAATATATAACATTTTCATAGAATATAAGTAATATTATACATATATATAATAATACTTACAGATACATGAGAAAAGTCGCTTTACGAGGGCCTCCTACTTTGGTGGTAGAAGTACCGTCGGTGTAGTCAAAGTGAGGCTCAAACTTCTGCCCAATTGCATAGTGGAGAACTTGAAGGCCCTCTCCATTCTCTACATAGTAGAGGAAACAATTAAATAAGAAAAAAATGCGTGTGTAATGGTAATTAGCAGATTATTTTTTGTTAACATCGTGTAGCTTTTAGTGAAATCTGACATAGTGACATGCATTGCATCGAAACCTCTGGTTCCAAGGTTAATTAGAGTGTGATGCACTGAGAGCATGTTATCCTGGCCATAAGTTGGACATAATGGTTAGGCCCTGTTTGGTTGGATATCCTCGAGTATAATAGTCGGAGTATATAATTAGATTTTTGATCCAAACGAGGTTGATTATATGATCAATTGTTATAATCAAACTTCTTGATTACTATAATCCCATAATCCACGTGAAGCCAGCTTCCAGAGCATTATGGTTGTTGAAATAAAATCCAACTTACCCCCAACCGATTGTTCAATTTACCACTTTAACCCAACATAATCAATCATCATAATCCATCGATCCAAACACTGATTATTTTAATCATAATCTTGATTTTATCTTATCTTACTATTACTAATTAGAGGCTCCAACGTAGGCTTTAGTTAATTCTCACCAGATGCGCGGGAAAAAAGATAAATCCATAAGAGTCTCACAAAAACAGAAAGATCTTAACCATCCATTTGATCGACTCTAATCACCATTGATATTAATAGCCGTTAGGTCTATTATGTTTTCTAAACAAATTATCCGCTCTTTAAGGTTTTTAGGGTTTAGGGTTTAGGGATAACAGATGAAATTGAAACGAACAACCCCTTATATTGTTCCTTTCTCCTATCTCTCTTCTCGTACGTGGTATTAGCAAAGCCCCAGCATTGCCACTCAAATATAGTTGCAAAAATGTTATCATCACCTTTTCAAGGGTCATTTTATCTAAAACACATATTAGATGGGAATAATTATATATTACTTAAAAATCCCATGATTAACCTGCGTGGGAGCACATGTTGGTGGACTAGTTATAATAATAATTCTATGCATACATAATCCTTATTATAATAATCCAGCGTGATCCAAACAAGCTCTTAATTAGCTGTATCATACAACACCATACAAATATCAAATGTAGTGAGCATACTAATTTTTTTCCACGGAATAGTTGGAAAACACATCGATATTAAAACCCGTGGGAGATACTAATAAAGTACACTAATACCTCCTTCTTGAAAGGACACAATCTTAGGTGTGTATTATATATAGATCTCTAGTCAAACTACTAAAAACTTGACCAGATTTATAGAACAGAGTATTCAAATTTATGACACAAAGTATGTATACTACCACAATACACTTTCATGACTAACCTAATAATGAAATTTATTATTCATCTCAAAAACTTGGTCAATCCAAAGTACTATTCTAGAATTACATCTTTTTCGACATGGAAGAAGTACTTACCTATAGGTACCGAGGTGTAATCTGCTATCCTTTTCTCAATTGTATGAACAATTTTGTCCTGCCCTCTTCTAAGAAACATTCCTGAACTTGTTCGAGAACTGCATATACCAGCATCAAGTATCACACATATATAGGTAATGCAACATTGTAACATCACTGAAATTGTAATTTAGTGAATGCTCAAACCTGCTTTCCTTGCCCCCTCCGGTCAGGGGATCAGCTACTTTCGACCTCGTCAGGTGAGGCTTTGCCAGTGAAATCAGATGGTCACACATTCTTTCTTGGACTGAAAAGCGAACGGTCTAAGATTCAGTGATTACCAGATTACATGGCGAAGCAAACCAAAATGTACTGTAAGACAGTGGACAGTAACACAAAAGGGGTGGTTGAAAATGGGCACGAAATTAATTAATTCTAACAAAATGAAATCAACAGCCAACAGACATGACTTCATATATCCATGTTCAAAATATTTGCCAGGTGGGAATAATAAGTAGAAAAAAATGATTAACAGAACATGAGCCTGTTCTCGGCTAAGAAACTCTTAGTACTAAAGCATGAATAGGAGGCAAGGGACTCACAAGGAAATTGTGGTACAACCTAGCATGGGGCTCAGTCGACAACTCCTCTGTCCAGAGCCTTTCTTTTCTCCGTGACATCTGCACAGCAGGTCCTGTATATGTAGAGGATCAAACTAGCGTATAATATATAACGTGGTGTCCATAAATTTCTTATCGTATCATCAAGTGCTGTTTATCGGCATACATAAAGCTCAATGTATTATTAACGATTAGTTTAGCTAGCTAGTTAGGCTACCTGTTAAGAGTATCTCCAAGAGTTTCCAAAACAATCCTCCAACCCACGATTTCTGCCAAGATTGAAAAAAATACATGGACCTCCAAAACTGCGAACCCACCCACCTCCCAATCGTCAATCTAAGATGAAAGGATGTGAGAAAGAGTAAGAAGTAGGACAAGAGTGATGATTTATAAATATTTCATGAGTGGAATTCTGGAAACCGTTGGAGGAAGGCAGCAAATAAACTCTTTAACTTTTTTTTGGTGGTCAGATGGAAAAAGTTATTAGTTTACCAAGTGCTCTTTTACAGACTACACTAGCAAATATGCCCGTGCATTGCAACGGGATAGAAAATTAAATATTAACTAATCTAGATTTTAATAAAAATAACTTGTGTTTTAAGTTCAAATAATTGTTTCCTTCGGGATATAGAAAAAGGATCAATTGTGCATGAGCCGGTGGACGACGATGATGCCACCGTACCACACCAACCACAACGTCGTTGTCTATGTCCGGTTCTTGCATATGGGTGGTCTTGTTGAGACCCCATTTAATGCCACTGTGGGCGCCTAAGTATGACGACGACAAGGTCTGCATCCCAATGCACACCGATGTGTAGTCCAGCTTCTTGCACATGTCCGTGGCGAGCAGCATGATGGAGCGGCTGATGACTTCGGCGACGGTGGGTGAGTCACACTGACCGATGATGCCGCTGTGGCCAAATGGCCCTTAGTAGGGGTCCTGCCCGATATCAGGTGTGAAGGACAGGAATGTGCGTCTGTGGTCATTGTATTATTGCTAGACATGGAGTAAGGTTATGTATAAGATAGGACTAAAAAAACCTTATTAGAATCAGCTCCTTATCAATCATTGTTAGGCACGAACTGTTCTGACTCTGGTATAACTGGTTAGAGGAGAAACTTTAATGCTATAAGAGTATATATATTTATGCAATATACTCCCTCCGTTCCAATTTATAAGACGTTTTGGCTTTTCTAGATTCATTGTATTTGCTATGCACATAGCACAAACGATGTATCTTGAAAAGCCAAAATGTCTTATAATTTGGGACGGATTTAGTATAACCTATGCAGGATAATATATATAGTGTTATGTTTTGACACTTATTATTTTTCAGTCTCATGAACTGGTATAGCCTATTAAATAATAAAAAACATTCTATTACAAACACACAAGGATGTGTGGCGTGGTGGTATGAAACAGGTAGCTTATTCCAAGAGGCAAAGATTTGATCTCCCGCCTTGTTATTGTATTTTGCAAACACACAAAGATGTGTGGCGTGGTGGTATGAAACAGGTAGCTTATTCCAAGAGGCAAAGATTTGATCTCCCGCCTTGTTATTGTATTTTGCAATTTTTTTCGGTTTTAAGGCCTGGCTATTTTCTTAGGAGTTCTATTTATAGTCATGTAAGTCAATACATGGAACAATTTCTCCCGTACTGTTAGTTAAATGGAGGTGGATGAAAAAAAATAGATGGACGAAAGGAGAGGTGAAAGCTACGGACAGAAATTTATAATTGCTATTTTAAGTAGAGTCCTATACGGACTGGGTATAATCTGGTGGACAGATTTTGGTGGTGGAAAAAAAACCTTTGGCAGAAATATTTTCTCTCTTTATTAGTACGTTACCGAGTCAAACTCAAAGTTGGATGAAAGATTGGGCAAACGAAAATTTCCTCTCTTTATAATTAGGTATAGATATAGATATGGGAGACGCCCTAGTAGGTAGTAGCTAATAATAAAATCTAACTCCCATGGATATCTGACCATAGAAGAGAATACATGTTGACCTGAATTTAGATAGGGCAAAGGAGCGTAGCTAAATTCTGCAACTAATCCAATGAGAACAATCACGCCAATCAGATTAAGAAAAACGTGAGTAGATTGCTTTCACACTGTAACAAAAAAAAAGGTAATTCAAACTCTAAGTTCGTGATTATTCAGAAAAGAAAAACATACGAAGGATTGAGCAACAACAAAACTCTGCAGATAATTACTGCCTGAAGACGTACGTATAGATGTTTTCGACGAATCAAACCAAGCAATAATATTAACCACGTCGAAACGACAGTTTACCTAAGCCGCCTGCCGCCTGATGAAATCGGACGATACCGAAGTCTCCGCCTTGTCGTCTGTTCTTCTCCACGCTGAGAGAAAAACAAAATCGCTGCTTGTGTATCTCTATTTATTTGCCGCTGCTAGTTGCGATCGGCGACGATCAGATTTCCTTATTCACAGCCGACGACGGCCCATGTCAATAAGAGTGAAGAGGAGGAATTCGATCGGTCACGCGTCTATCGCCTGGGCACCTGGACTGGCCCACACGGCGTGCCCTCTAGAGTTATTCCCTCCTCCGGAGAAAACCGCAAAGGTTTATTTCAGTTGCTGACCGTGGTATCATCATTTTTCACTTTTGCAATCATCGGAGATTTATAAGAGTAAACAGTAAGGAAACAATGTCGAATTTAGACAACAACAACAAGCATTCCTAATTGGATTTGTGGTGTCATGTTGATAGCTCAATTATTTCTTATACAATTCATGCGCATGCACTTGCACCACACGGTGGTGTCCTAGTGGATGTGGATGCATGTTATGCAACATTGTGACATATGCTTCTGCAACATCTAGATCTAGGTACTAACACATGAGACATATGCTTAACATGCGTACGTATATAGCCATTGCAGCGTACGCAACATCCATATGCAACACTTGAAGAGGCATACGCATGTAACAATTCAAACATTGCATTGTCGGTGGATGGGAGGTCGCGGGGCTGGTCGATTCCGAGCGTTGGTGTGGGAGCCGGCAGCGAGCGGCGGTGCACGAGCACCACCAGCACCGCACACACGCTCGTGTTTGCCCTTGGCTTGGACAGGGACGGCCTGAGGTGGCTCGGCACGCACTCCCAGCAGCCATTGTAGGATCAACGCATGGCGGCTCACAACAACGAAGCATCCTAGCGACGCCAGGGTTGGGGAAGAGGTCGGGGAGACAATGTGCGAACTGAGGAAGGAAACTGTGTGGTTGGGTATGGTGGAGGGGTGGCGCGGGCACTGCTGCTGCCAGGGGACGTTAGAGAGAGAGAGAGAGAGAGAGAGAGAGAGAGAGAGAGAGAGAGAGAATGGGAGAACAGGGCAGCACACTGCAGATTGGGCGTGGCGAGAGATGGCGGCTGAGGGTGTGTGACGCGGGTGGGAGAGTGAGTGGATGACGAGGTGACGAGTGGGGAAATTTCTGCTGTCTTGGGAGCCACGTCTATCCATCTAGATGCCCACATCTAAGTATGACTGTTGTTATATATGTGTTGGGTTGAAGAAGAAGCATGGGTTAGGGTAAACTAGCTAATGATTCTGAGGTTTTAGGACATAGGTTGCCATAGGGCTTCAAAGTTGATAGAAAATATTTAACTCCTAGTACATGAAATGCTAGTAAATACATCATTTTCATGATGCTTTTACATATAAAACCCCCTAAATCATGTTCCCAAACCCTCTTCCATATCCCAATTCTCAATGGGAGCGATGCATGATCTTCCGCAATAATGAAGGGATTTCTGGCAAGGATGAAACCTACCAATCCATCTTGTACCTGAGGTGTGAGGATAAACAATCCTTTGTGATGTAACAAAAATCACCAAAAAAATAATATGGGTCTAATTATTATCTAATAAGGGGTCTTCTACTATAAAGTAATATGATAAAGTAGAGAGAACTGATTATCCATTGTAACTCTCATGGTTCAATTTTATAACGCAGCTAACTTATTTCCTGCTCAAATATGTTTTAACCCTATTTTTAAAAATGCTGACAGTCCCTTGTAAAGGAAATAGATCAGTATATATGATCGATCGTGACCAGAAAAACCACTTCATGGGACATTGGAAAAGGTGACATGAGCATTATTGGAATTGGAAAGCACCTCCATTTTTATATCTTCTTGTATGAATGCTTCTATATAGTGGATGAAACACATGCTACAAGTGACGAAGATGGATGGGAAAAATTTAGCACCATTGCTAGGTAAAGTAAAATATACACCGCTCATTGTACACTGTAAACAGTCTTTACTCAAATAAATACACGTCATCTCAAATAGAGGTTGCAGCAAGGTCGCGCCTGGTTTTCTAGGTGTATTTATTAACATGCATCCACTTGATCGCTGTCCATTTGTCGCCTTTAATCACTGGACTTGCACCTAATAAGTTAAAGGGATTTGCAATTGAATAAAATGGCATGGCACTTGATCAACTGTATGTTGAAAAACATGTCATAGCAACAACATTGGGTAATAATAAACTTACTATGCAGGCTTTTGGGATCAAGTGATCCATCAGGCTTCATGCTCCAGAAAAGTAATGCATCTCCCATTTTCGGTTTAACAGATATACCGCTGTTTAGCTTTAGACATTGAAACGACGACTTACGTTTCACTGCCGCTTTAGGGAACACTGTCTCGCCACCCTTTTCGACATCCGAGCTGGAAGAATTTAAAATACTTACATGTAAAAATAATAATGCCCCATTTTTTAATTTTGTTCACTTGCATATTCATAGAATGCAAGTATATATATTATAATAATACTTACAGATACATAAGAAGAGTCGTCATTCGAGGGCCGCCATTGTTGGTGACAGGACTACCATCAGTGTAGTCAAAGTGACACCCACACTTCTGTCCAATTGCATAGTGGAGAACTTGAAGGCTCTCTCCATTCTCTACAAAAGTACGTACAAAACAATCATTACTTTATTCTCTACCAAAGTACAGGAAGTAGTCACGACTACGAGTAAAGAGCTCTTTGCTGAGAGCCCTTTAACGAGTGCATTTGGGCCTTTGAGCTGTATCCGGTAGTGACCAGGCACAATAGGAGTGGCTTGTGAGACAATGTAGGGCCACCCGCCCGTACAAAACCAGGCCTTCTAGGGGCGGCTTCTAACTCTAGCCGCCCTAGAAATTTTAAAGTAAATTGCATGTAGTACCGACATGAATGGCACGAGTCCTGCAGGTTTTGCTTTTATCGACGGTTGCTATTTTCTATTTGCTGAACTAATAAAGTACTTCTGATGTTAACCATTCATGTTTAGCAAAATTAAACCGGACCAGATGAACTTTCTAACCATAAATTTTGAGACGTAATGGTGAGTACCAATTAGAACATTCAACTTTTTTTACATTGTGCAGTCCTTAGTGCAATCTGACATAACATGTGGCATGCATATACATGACATTGAAAGCTCCAAGGTTAAAGTGAAGTACTCAAAGCATACAACGCAGTTTCTCAAATGGGCAAGAAATTAAATTAGCTGCCTCAAACAGCGCCATCCAAACACATCCAACGTTGCGAGCATATATACTTTTGACCAAGTTCCACGGAGAAGTAGGCAAACACATCAACTTTAAAACCCATGGAAGATTGGTAGTAGGTACCAAGTACTATAGTGTCCTGATGAAACTATGCAATTTTAGGTCGGCCGCTTCTAGATAGTCACTATTTAAAAGTTGACCAAACTTATGAAACAACGATTACCAGCATCTTGATGAAACGATGCAATTTTAGGTCAGCCGCCTCTGGTCACTATTTAAAACTTGGCGAAATTTATAAAACAAAGAATTAAAATTTATGAGACAATATGTGGGTATATTACAATAATACATTTCATGACTAACCTAGCTAATGACACTTATTTATTTAGTCTCATATGATTGATATTATTATAAAAACTTGGTCAAATCTAAGTACAATTCTAGAACTGTATCTTTTTCCAAAGGGTGGAACTACATACCTATAGGTATCGAGGTGTACTCTGCTATCCTTTTCTCAATTGTATCAACAATTTTGTCCTGCCCTCTTGTAAGAAACATTCCAGAACTTGTTCGGGAACTGCATATACCGCCATCAAGCATCATGAGTATCACACACGCACAGGTAATGCAATGCAACATTGTAATAACATCACTGAAATTGGGATTATGGGAATGCTGAAACCTGCTAACCTTGCCCCCTGCAGTCAGGGGATCAACTACTTTCGACCTCGTTAGGTGAGGATTTGCCAGCGAAATCAGATGGTCACATTTTTCCTTGGACTGAGAGAACACACAACATGAGATTCAGTGATTACCAGATTACATGGTAAAGCAAACTAAAATGAACAGAAAGGCAGTCGGCAGTAACATAAAAGAGAGGTTCAAAATGAACAAGAAATTAATTAAGTCCTCAACATCAAATTAAATCAGCAGCCAATAGACATGACTTCATATATACACATTTTCCAGATATTTGTTAGTATGTGGGAATAAGTAGAATAAAAAGTGATAAACATAACATGAACCTCTATCCCCATTCATATACACTGTATGAACTTACGACAGAGAAGATCACAACGTACATCCGCTCAGCTAAAAAAAGAACTCTTAGTACTAAAGCTCATGACATGCATCTGTCATGTTTCAAGTAAGCTGCAGTAGTGTGCTACCGCCTTATCGTCCAAACATAAGGGATATGATTAAATCGCAAATAAATTAAATCACATGTAAATTTCAGCGGAAGAGGGGCGATGAGCTGGTCCCACTGACGGCTAAGCAAATCCAAACGTACAAGAAATCAACTAATGGTGGTTTGGTGTTTTGTTGTGCCCACTCCTCAGCTAAGATTTCATCAACATAGAAAAAACAAAGGAAAACAACTCGGTCCATGTCTCCTAATTATTAATTAATGAGTGTAAAAGATTACATGTAGAAACTAGAAAGGAACGAGGCAAGGAAC
>DXKC01021448.1:0-11187 GCA_031170775.1 Cymbopogon citratus
AACATTTTTTCAATGGAAAGACAAGAACAAAATTGTGGTATGTGTTGACACGAAAAACAAATAACAATTTAATATTTTTTCTATAGAATAGAAACACGTTGCAAGATGGAAGAGAGGAATTTCCTTCAATAGATATATATGAAAAGTGAATAAAAAACATGCGACTCGGGGGATACACATACTCTGGGGGGTACAGCAGCCTGGTGCGACGAGCAACCGGAGCCAGACGCTGCGTTCGATCAGCGTTCTCCCACCACGCGCTGTGTCCCTCGTGTCCCGAGTGCACGCCTCTCCTCCAAGCTGGCGTGCAACGTCGTGGTCAGAGATCAGACGCAGTGAAGGGAGGGCATGTGCCCCTAAGGGCACATTTAACTTTACCGCAACAGGTGCAATGAACCGATAGAATGGGACTCCCAGAAAATGGTGATGAGCGAGCCTCCAAGGCTACTGTGTTTGAAGCATTCTGTATGGGTATCACAGTCAGAAGCTTTGGGTCCATGACTGAGATATATTTAATGTCACGGTGAAGTGTTTCCGGTGTACTGGTTGTACATAGAATAGAGTAAGGGATCGAAACCAAGTTAAGGCCGGCATCCCAAATTGACGGTCTGTTTGGTTCCCACCTCATAAACTAAAGTGGACTAAATGAAAAATAAAACAATATGGATCTCGTCATTTAGATCCGCTTTTCTCAGCTCGTCTCTCCCCAAACCCTAGAGGAGAGGCGATCCGTGCTCCAGCTGGCGAGGCCACCGTTCCCTTCTGCCTTCGGCGGGCTTATGGCCCTCGTAGGTGTGTGGGAATGGTGGTTCTCTGCCTGGCGGTGTAGATTAGGTCCTAAGGTTTCTAGGTCTAGGTTTCCGGCAGCGGCGACGCCATGGAATAAAGTCCTTCCGTACTTTTCCCTGTCTCGGTGGTGCTTTGCTCAGGCGTCGTCGGCGAGTGCGTGGAGGTAGGTCTGTCTTCAGATCTTGTTTACGAGTCCGAGCTCGTCCATGCTTTGTCGATTCTGTGAAGCGGCGATTATGGTGGCTCTTGTCAAGGATGCAGCAGTGGCTGTGGGTGTTGCGGCTTGTTGGTGGGCAGATCGAGCGGGATTGGCTTCACCGCGACGACGGTCATCGTCAACACAGCCATCGTGGTTCCAACCTGGATAGTGATCCTAACGGATGGGCGTTCAAAGACTTCTTCGCCATTGCGAGATTGAGCGTCTGCTGCAGTCCACCTCATCGCCGGTAGTTTCCTCCGGCTGCAGGTGCTTCAGGTTTGGTGGCGTCGGCTAGTGTCGGCGGTTTTTGACGCCGGTGGTTGCAGCTGGTTTCCGTCCTCGAAGGATTTAAGGACCAGTTTGTAATTTCTTTATATATTGAGGTCCTTGTAGCATATAGGCCGGGAAGTTGTCCTCCGTATCCTTATACGGTGTACTTGTATATGTTCTCTTAATTAATACAGGTACTATTATCAAAAAAAAGTTTTAGTCACCTTTTAGTATCTCTTGATGGACTAGTGAAACTTATGTGTTTTAGTCACCTTTTAGTCCTTCTGTTTGACAAATAAGTCATTAATAAAGTGACTTATTTTTAGTTAGAGTAAAATGCACTACAGGCCCATGAACTTGCACAGCTGTGTCAATCAGGTCCATCAACTAGGAAACTAGATATCCACCCCCTCAAACTTGCAAACCCATTCAATCCAGGTCCAAAAGCGAAAACCACCCTAGTTTGCTGACGTGGCAAGTCCACAGTGGACTGGGCCAGCGCAATTTATCAAAAACACCCCCAGTCATCTTCCCATATAACCTATATACCCTCACCCTTCTTCTCTGTACGCAGAGGCAGAGCAGGGGGCACGCGGCGGTGAGGCAGAGCTCGCCGGCGTGGGTGGCGCCAGAAGAAGTGCGCCCGTGCGTGGCGGTTGCAAGGTAGAGCATGCGCTCGGGCGGCGGCAAGAGCAGCGAGGCAAGGCGCGCATGGCGCCGGCAGAGAGGCTTAGAGCGCCCGGGCGGCGGTGAGGCAAGGGGCGCGCGGCGGTGGCGGCAAGTCGGAGCACGCCCACACGAGGCGACGAGGCGAGGCGAGGAGCGCACAGCGGCGGTGTAGAGATGGAGCACACCTAGGTGGCAACGGCGAGGCGCGCATGGCGGTAGAGAGGAATTACTTATAATAATTAGAGACTAAACGTTAGTACGTATTGTAAAAAAAATGCCTAGCGCAACCTAGAGGAGGAAGGCCTAGCTCGGCCTAGAGGAGGAAGGATGGCTAAAGGTATACTATATCTACCCACAATCTTTACTCCCGGCTGGGATCGTAAAGCGGGACAACATGCTGACATTTAGTCCCGGTTGAAACCTACGACCGAGAGTAAAGGTTTAGTCCCAGTCTTTAGAACTAGGAGTAAATTTGACCTTTAATCCAGGTTGATGTATTTACCCGGGACTAAAGGTCCTTCACAAGTGTAGGAGCTGGTGGGGAGTAGCTGGGCAGGGACCTTTACTCCCGGTTGGAGTTGCTAACTAGGAGTAATTCTACCTTTACTCCCAGGCGCAAAAATGGGATAATCCCAATATAGTGCCGCGAGGAAAGATTAGTTCTCCAGAATCCCGTCACTGTGCACAAGTCTTTTTGTCAAGGAAGCCGGGTACGTGTTCTGAAGTGAAACGGAAGGCAAGGCACATGTCCGATCCACCATTATCCTTCACAGTTGCTTTTCTGTCGAGAGAGAGAACTAGAAGGTGACTGCATGTGATGCAGAACGGCAGTAGTAGCGCATGGGCTAATTTTGCGAATGGGCTGCGTAGCCCGTGATCCAAGAAAGGTTGACAGTTTTTTTTTTTTTTGACAAAAAGTTCGATAGGTTCGTCTCGTAGTGGTCCTCGGCGGTACATCACGGGTGCGCGTAACAGGCCAGCTGATGGGGGGCTCAAGCCCCCATCCCACCCTAGTCGTTACCTCCGTTATAAGGTACAATGCATCATTTTGAACGTAAAAAATAAATAATATTTCCACGAGCCTGAGGGGCCATGTTCTCATGATATGCTAAATAAAAGTCATGTGTTTCTGGTAGTTACATGTATTTTTGGATTACAATATAAAGTGTCTGGTTTCTTAATAGAAACACACCAATATAACTCCATTTTCAACCATTCCAGGCTATATATGAGGTTGCATCATAGCGAGTGGATGTGTCGCTATGAAATGTCAGGTATGTCTCAACAATTCCCAAACAACTTTCCAACATCACTACTATCATGTAAAAGCAAATATAACACACACATATATCAACAGATTCAAGTAGCTAGTGATCGCACATACATCTCCATGACCACGGACCTGTCTGACAGCGAACCAAGGACCTACCAACATGGCTACATCTTCGGCGACCACAAGAATGAGAACTGCTATGCCATGCATCTGAACCTAACGACCTCATCCACCTCAATATAACTATTGTATTGTAATCCGTGAACAAGGGTCTTTGTATGTATATTGTTAGACCCAAGACCATATGCACCTAAACAGAAACCTAAGATACACACAACTGCAGTCATGTGTAATATATGTATAACTATGCTTCAATCTATTGATCTGCTATTTTCATATTCGCTTGACACTGTTCCTGCATGGGCGCGCGAATGCACGCGCCCAGCTACCAGTATATATAAATAACTGGAAAATATTGCACATCTCACAATGGCAATGGTTTCAAGTTTCAAACAATATTGTTTCTGTACCCATTCTCGATATAGAGACAGGCAAGCATTGTATATCTGTATTGATTATATGGCATGTAAATGAATATTGGTTTATTACATAGCTATATATAGTTCACTGCAATACAAGTGACATGGAAAATGTTGTATATACACCTGAGCCAGGATGATTGGGCGCAGGGACGAAGCTAGAAAAAATTTTAGGACGGGCTGATGTAATAGAACGCCACGAAAACACGTGCTCTTTGAATCTAGCAACACACTACAAATATAGTTGTCATATTGATCAACATCTCAGCCCCACTTCCTACTCAAAAATTGACGAAAATTTATTCTAGATTGATGTCTCAACCCCACCTTCCATTCAAAAACTAATGAAAATACATGATATTTTCAAAGGGTGCAATAGCGGTAGGGGGGCTTAAGCCCGGCCAGCCCTACCGCTGGCTCCATCGCTGATAGGGCGCTTCACTATACCATGACGATGTGTTAGCATCCTTCATCTTGTTGACACTTAAGGGCGTTGAAGGTCTCCATCTCATCCTAGAAGATGTATATAGTTTGTAAGAACACTATACAAACAAATAAATTAGTTTGATTATATTTAAAATAAGTTATGACATATTTCTTAGGTTGCTTTTTTTTACATGCCATATTTTACTGATTATCATCGCTAAAAGAATTGTAACATAGAATTCTGCCATCACAAATTCGAATGAGTTATGACATGACATCATCTTGATTATCTTTCCACCAACGATGCTCCAAATACCATCATCAGTCTCCCTCATTCCATTTTTTTTCGAGACCAGGCATATAGCCCGTATTTCATTAAGCGGGAGGGAATGGTCAATAGACCTAAACATAAGATAGCTTATGTTTAATAGACAGCTTAAATGGTGGGTTCTGCAATTCAGTGAGAATATCACGAAGTCTCCACTTACAGAAGCACCGATGAACGAAATAAAATTCTGAGTTGTGAGTTAGGGATCAAATTACCAAACTCAGAATTATCACTGCAATTTTAGAGCTATCAGGGATCTTGTTCTGCATAGACTCTACAGAACAAGGCCTAGCTGTGCTACAACAACAAATCCTGTTTGCCTAATTACTGAAATATTTTTTATACCAGTGTCTGAAATTATAGGCACCTTTTAAAAAATACATATATAGGCCCCAAATTCACTTGCTATTTTAAATCTATTATATTGGAGTTCTTGATCTGCATATATGTAGTATATTGGGAACAATGCCGGCAGATGTGCTAGAACCAGTAAAGATGGCCGTGTGCAGGAGATAGAGGAAAAGTGCACATGTTTGCATATTTACTGAAATCCTTTTGACAGCAGACTGAAAGTGCAAGGTTCAGAAGTTGAGAGATCAGAGTTTAGAGAACTCGATGCCTGCTACATTAGAAGAGAGCATTAGACCAATCGGTATGTCCACACCAAATTTCTCATGTCTGATTATTAGATATCAAAATTACCAAACATTGAATCTGAAACCTTAAAAAAAATTGATAGATGAAACTGCAGGAACAACACACACCTGATCTCCCGAAGTGCACCCGCTCGGCCGCTTATTAAACTGCACGCACCTGATCTCCGTCTTGCACCCGATTGGCCGCCGGCTAAACTTCACGCATCAGATCTCCGTCGTGCACCTGATCGGCCGCCGGCTATAAACTGTACGCACCTCGTCGTGCGCCTAACGGCAGTGGGAGCGTGGATTCGCAGGCGTCAGGCAAGCGTGCCGCAAGTGCTGTTGCGCGCCCCGGCCGAGAGGTAGGGGATGGCAACGGGTACGTACCCGATGGGTAGTGCCCACCCGTACCCGCACCCGTTAGACGAAATCTTACCCGTCGGGTCACCGGTAAACGCACACGGGTAGGAAAATGATTCCATACCCGTACCCGCTGGGTAAATTCTACCCGTCGGGTAACCCGTACCCGACATCATACCCGATAATTGTATAAATATATCGGACATTCTCACACAAAAATAAATAATTTCAAGCTTCTACCAAGTTACAAATTAATAAACATTGATATAATAATATCATTGCAACAAGTTAATAGAGTAACACATATTAGCATCAAAATATAGGCCAAATTCATGTATTATATGAGCTAAAATGACTTAGGATGGCTGTTATTTCTTCGGGTTTTTCTTACCCGCGGGTAGGCGAGTATGGGTAGTATACACTCACACCCGTACCCGCATATCCGATGGGTACAAGATTTTGCCCAATAACGTACCCGCGGGTACAAAGTTCCTTCCATACCCGCCTCTTTATCGGGTAAAACCCGTCGAGTACTCGGGTTTCGGGTACCCATTGCCATCTTTAGGTAGGGCAGCGCGGCGGAGACTGAAAGTGCAAGGTTCCGCAGGCAGAAGAAATCGGCGTCGTCGGCACGGCGCCGCCGCCGGTGGTGGGCCTCGTTTGAATGTTTGGGCAGGCTTGACTTTGTTGGTTGAGGAAGAGGCCCATGTCGTTGATTTTGGGGCATTGGCACTTATTGGGCTGGGCATATTATTAGTCGGCTGGTACAGTTGCAGTGTTTTGGAATTTGGATCGACGACTCGAGTTTCTCCGTAGCCGAATCACTACACTGCATTGTTGACCGTGGTGTGGTGGCGCACCGCCGCGCGCGTGCATTCGCGGTTTCGTCGCGTGTTCTTCGCTTGATTCAATCAATTTTCAAAACCGTTTGATTTTCAAAACCTCCTCGTGGCATGCTAGTAGGGATAAACCTAGCTTATAGAGCTCTACATTGGTGAGATAGAAGGAGATTTCTTTGTAAAATTGAAATTGAGAAATAAACATGATGGCTTTCATCAATGGTTGGTCGTGTCTATCTATGGGGCAGCACAACACCATCTTAAAGATGTATTTTAACAGAGTTAGTCCAACTATGTTCTAAAGAAACCTTACCTTTAATAGGTGTGGTGACTTTAACATCATTAGAGGCCAAAAACATAATGCCAATTACAACGATAGATTGCTATTCTTGTTTAATGCTATATTATTGACTTGGCATACTTTGTGTATATAATAATTTTTTGACCGAAGTGTACATAATAATTTTGATGAGCTCCCATATATGATCCCACGCGTACAAGGAGTATGTCATATTACATGGAGACAAAATTGCAAAATAACAAAAGGCGAAAACATTTGACTCTCGGCATTTAAAAAAACATTTGACTAGAGGTAAGCGATCTAATAGATCGTTGTATATCGAGTAGGTGGATCATAGTCTCTTACCATAAAAATGGTTGCATGTGCAACAACACCAACTATTAGAAATCCACCAATCCACATGTGTTGTGTGAAAAAGGAAAGTTGTGTACCACAGTCAGTAGGTTAAGAGATAATTGAGCATGGCATGACGTTGTTAGGACTTCATAGAGATCTTTATGACCTTGTCCTATAAATATACCTTTATTGGCCTCCAAAATATCTTTAAGATCAACCCCAGTGTCAAGGAATTAGTTAATCGATAAAGATACATGGATTGGTTCAACCCCCCACTCACACCAAGAAAGAGACGCACCACAAGACCATTTGCTTGTTCACCCACGGCCCCCGGCAGCAAAGTATCGTCTGATTGATTGCCGTATGCTGTTTCGACCCGGCTTGTTCGTGCTAAATGCCGATGCAGACTCTAGGCAAGTTGATGGGAAGTTGAGAATATTCCAGTCCGCATGGATGGATCTCTGACGCTAGATTGTCTTTTGTGTGTGAGACGCTCAATTGAGAATGAGTGAAATACATAGGCGGCCCTTAAACTTGTGGCTCCGTGCCACTTATTAGGTCCATGAATTCTCAAAGCGGAAATCTAGAGCCCCGAACTTGTTACTTCGTACACCGCAGGTCCATATTCCTTCTTGTAGCTTCTTACAAGGACAAAATTTTATAGAAAACTCCCTCGGTTTGTTATCTGCTACCAGATCGAAACAATCAGATGTCTGGCCGGACGAGAACAAGAACTCCACGTGCTTCAGCTCCACCTCGCCGCCTCTACCTCGGACGCTCGACTGCTTGAGCAATGGCGACGTGTCCAAGTCGTTGTGCTCCACCACCGGACGAAAAGCAGCAGTTGCTTAGATGGTTGGCTCCTTGCCTCCATGCACAAGCAGAAGGCCCAACAGCTCAACTCAGCAACATCCTCGGCGCTCGCCCCGAGTGACCAGTGCGGGCAGCGGCAGCGGGGGAGGATGCGGCACCTGGTCTTGCGCGTGCGCTGCCACGACACGACTGCTCTCGCCGTCCCGCGTTCTGAGCTTCATGGACAGTTTCACGTCGTGTTGCGACGAGGAGCACGTCATTTTTTTTCACCATGTGCGGAGGCAAGGACGCCGCGTCGTCGTCGCCGAGGTGATGCGCTGGGCCGGCTGGACGCCCACACAACCAGTTCACGCTCTGTTATTTGGAGGCATTCAAGGCCTTGACCAGCAACTACCGGGGTTTAAGGATCACAAGCTGTATCCGCTGGTGGAGGAAAGCTTCCACGGCACAGCTACGTGGAGGAAATCAGGAAAAGTCAGCGAGGTCATGCTGGCCAATCGCACGTCCGCGAGCAGCGTGAATGGGTGATCACCATTCACCAAGCTGCAGCACGTCACGTTCGATGATGAAGCTGTTCAGAGCCCGATCGATGGGGTGGTACATGCGCCCGATCGATGATGAAGCTGTTCAGAGCCTCCTGCACGAGCTTCTCCCATTCGGAGTTGAGAGGGCTGTGACAGTGTGACCCCGTCGACGTCGAGCTCGAGCAGCAGGATGACGGAGTTGCGGGTTGCAGGAGGGCCTGGCGCTGCTGGGGCGGGCGTTGACGAGCGCCACCACATGCCTCTGCTCCTGCATGCGGGTGAGCTTAGGTGTCGTGCCGTACGCGCTCATGGCCATGAGCTGCTAACTGGTCGTGCGTGCCCATGAACCCAACTCGGCTCAAGGTAGGAGATGACTATACGAGGGTGTTTTCTATAAAATTCTATCATAGTCAGCAGCTACAGGAAGGGATATGGACCTGCGGTGCACGAATTAACAAGTTCAGGGACCAAGATTTCCACTTTGAAAGTTGGTGGACCTAAGAGCAACTCCAACAGTTTTTCATTTTTTGTTTAGCAAAACATGGAGTTTGCCAACTCTCAAACCAATATGGGGAGGAGAAAAAAAGTTTATCTCCAACGGTTTGGCAAAATTGACTTGCCAAAATCCAAAAAAGGAAACCCGGCGGTGCGTGAGAGAAGAGCGCGCGTGGGAGTAGCACGCGAGACGGAAATGCCAAGCCCATCGCGAGTTTGCATATATGCCAATTCATCCTAGGATTTTCCAAAGTTAACAAAAATACAAAGCCCATTTGTCAAACCGTTGGAGAGAAGATTTGTAGACTTTTTTACAAAAACAAGAATGTAAAGCCCATTTGCAAAACCGTTGGAGTTGCTCTAAGTGGCACAGAGCCACAAGTTTAAGGGCCGCCTGTGTATTTAACTCATTGAGAATTGTCCAGTGATACTGTGGCCACTGAGCACATTTGAGTTTTTTTTTCTTTTTCTCTTTTGAGACTAGCACAGTGGAGTGGAGTTGCCGTTTCAGGTTTGATCTGTCAGCATACGCGTTTCTTTGTTTTTACAAAACATCCTGGGCTTAAACTTTTCTAATTCTGACACTGTAGCACTTCCGTTTGTATTTGATAATAGTGTCCAATCATAAACTAACAAGCCTTAAAAAGTTTGTTTCGTAATTTACAACTAAACTATGCAATTAATTATTATTTTTATCTATATTTATTACTATTTGAATCTATTCAAAGATTGATGGAGAAAAAACTTTAAATTTGGATGGTATCTCTACCTATAATAAAACACAGAAATTTCATTTCACCTCTTTCTTTCATCCAACTAAGAGATTGACTTGGTTACGTATTAGCCAAAATTTCTGGTGTTTTTTTGTCCAACTCCAATCTCTACTCAGATTCTGTTTTTTGTACGGAGTCCTATTCAGTTTGGATTTATGTAAAAAGGTAAAATTTCTGGTGTTTTTTCCGTCCAACTCCAATCTCTATTCAGATTGTCTGGTAATCCTCTTTCCAAAGTCATGTTCAGCTTGGATTGGTGAATTTGCAATTCTACGTCGACCATCCCGAGTTGAAGGCAGATCCAAATTGAATGGTGGTAGAATACAAGCATGTTTTTATTCCTGCTACCATTGTGCGTTGGGTGTAAGACAAATTTGGTGGTTTTTTGCTTCGTACACACGAGGAAGTACACCAAGATATTTGGTCGTCTATTGGTTAAATTTTTTTTCGATGAAGCTGGAGGGGTTTTCACCCTACAGAATTTATTGAATGAAAAAGGTAGTTTTACAACATATCCAAGTAAAAAAACAATAGAAAGAAATTAGAAGATACTAGAAGGAACAAGCTCAAGGTCTATTGGATAATTTGCTCCAAGATTTTTTCTCCCGAGCCTACACATGTGCCTAGCTCATGCGTTTCACTGGCAACATGCTATGTTTTGTTCGCGTGTTTTGCCTAGCTCGCGCGTTTCACTGGCAACATGTTTCACTGGCAACTTTCGTGTGTCGCTCCTCAAAGTTCGCTATGTCGTCGGTCCTGATTGTCGCACCATGCCTGCGTCTTGTCGGCTCCGCAGCTTGACCATGCCACACAACCATATAGATTTCGAACCTCGCAAGCTATGCGTGCTTTGGGAGACAGAGACTCATTAGGCTACACATACCTCATATGCCCTTGCAACATGCCAGCGTGGCCATGCCAGTCAGCTTCGTGCCCTCGCCATGTCGTGAAACCATGTAGTTAAAAGGAGGTAAAATTGGTCCTCAATATGCCCTATGTTTCTTAAATGTAATGCACATTAAAAAATAGCTAATAAAAATATATATCTTTTAGCAATACTGTGACAAAAATATCTTTTGTGGAAGAACGAGAGCTTAGTCCCGGCCAGTCAGCATGACCGTGTGTGAGAAGAGGTAGATTTGTTGTATGACTAAGGCAACATACATTTTTTTTTTGATCAAAAGGCAACATACATTGAATCACAAGCAATGAAGCCATTGGCATGTGCAATGGAGAACAACGTGTGGTCCATGCATGACCGTTCTGGTGAGTGGTGAAGATATATGGTAGATGTTTTAAGGGTAAATACACATATATCGTTGTCGTGGGTGTTCATAGATATTGTCATCGATGGATTTAAAGATGGCAAAACTATGAGGGCAAGCAAGGTGTTATATTTAGCAACTTAATAATAATGAAAATAACAATCCGTTACAACGCATGGGCAATTTTGCTAGTGTAAACAATAAAACAAGGCCCTGGTTGAAACGGAGACGCTTGTACACGTTCCTTCATTGCCCCTGTCCATTAATTCCAAGATGCTAGTCGGTGGAAAATCGCACTTTTCTTACTACAGGATGCGTGGTCGGTGCGGGTTGAAATACAGTATGTCGGC
>DXKC01021482.1:0-10265 GCA_031170775.1 Cymbopogon citratus
CATTTGGATCTAAAGCCTGAAAATATATTACTTGATGAGAATATGATGCCAAAACTTGCTGATTTTGGTTTATCGAGGCTGGTTGACAATGAACATACCCGAGCCACCGAGAGTCCCGTAGGAACAAAGTGTGTCTGCCACGGCCTCCTTCAACTCTTTTTAAGTTGAGATATTTTTATTTTCTAAACTCTATTGCATCTGTTATTTGTGATGCCATGCAGTGGATACACGCCTCCAGAATACATTGAGAAGAAGTTAATATCCCCAAAGTTTGACATTTTCAGCTTAGGTGTAGTAATAATAGAGATAATGGCAGGACATGAAGGCTACATCCAGAAGGCTACGATGTCTTCGCAAGAATTTATTGGCCTTGTAAGAAAGTTCCCACATCAGTAGATATATTTAGTGTTGAAAATAAAAAATGATGTCATATACTGATACACATTGGGTTTCAATCCCGTAGGTACATGTAAACTGGAGGAAAAGGCTACAAAAAGCACCAGGGAGTAGTACATCGCCGGTAGATGTAAATCAAATGACGAATCAAGTGAAGAGATGCATTGAAATAGCATCAGAATGTGTCAGAACTGACCGAACACAGAGGCCTGAAATAGGGAGTATCATATGTTGGCTGAATGAAACGGAACATATGACTAACAAAGTGGCGGTGGTGTCTGACGAATCAACAAATGACCAACAGCGACAAATAGAAAAGGTAAGGTTATTATTCACACAAATATTTTTAAAGAAAGGGGCTCTTTTAATTTTCGATAATTACATCAAACTGGTACAACCATCCTATATGAGCAGTCCTGGCGCCTCAGCATAGTTAAAACACACACAACTTATAAAAAATAGAAAGAAAATTAAACAAGAAAAACATGACAACAAATATCATGTCACAGCGGACTACAACTTACAACTTGATCTTTAGTTTCTTGTGCACCACTATAGAAATACTCGGATAATGAAAGAGGCTCCGTCCTTGAAACAACACCTCGAAGAAGGACAAGACCTGTGAAGGCTAGATCATTCTTCAAATTCCTAAACAATAATGCGATACACTTTCTGTTTTAGGTTATAGAATAGTGTCCATTGAGTCGATACACTTTCCGTGCCAATTACCAAGTATGAGAGGTACGTAGACCAGTGAAGATTCTATCTCTAGTCGGCCACCAAGTAGATGAGGCACGACTTTTTTTTGGTTCCTTTGTATTTTTTAACTTCTTCTCTACTCTAATCTCCCTATGCCTTTCTGTTAACTAAGTTAATGTTTAGTGTTATAAAGGCTTTTCCTAATTCCTACGGTGTTACAACCTAATTAAGCTGGTTGACTTCTCTCTTCTCTGTCAAGTTTATATTATTTTAAATACCAATGCAATTGCAAAGTTATAAATATACACAACTTAACTAGAATAATATAATTGTGATTGTTTGGTGGACAAGGTGCAGCCCTTGGATTTGTCTACAGCGGCATTCCCCCTTCAGCGAATAAGTGAAAGTGATGGATACGTCTACATGGATCGAAAGTATCTGCCACGCCAGTCCCAGCTGTCAGGCTCCGACCTCGGCATGACGCCCCGCCCAATCCAACTGTCGGGTTTCACTTCTTCCAAACCCGGCGTGGTGACGAGCCAGCTTCAGGAGCTAGCACTGCAGCCTGGTGCTGAAGAAGAGGGCCAGCCCGAAGACGCAGGCAGCAATGGTGGCAAGGATGGATCCTGCAGCAGCCTTAAGGTTGGTGGAGAAGGTGGCAGCGAAAACACAGAGACGGTGCTGCCGCACCCGACGGCTCAGCCGCAGCAGTTTCAGCAGCGGCAACTGCTGTTGCAGATGAAGGGCCTGAAGCAGCCACCAAAGCTTGATGAAGATCATTCAGAGGACGAGAGCAGCAAGTTCGACGATGACTTCGACGACGAATCATTCCGAGGACGAAGCCATCGAGTTCGATGATGACTTCTACGACAATGCTAGGGCTGTGATGGCGCCCATTCGGCCCACTGGTGGTCGTGGTGACAGGAATGGTGGCAACGTCCGTACCAACAATGTGGGCATGCAGCCAGCACTGCCTTCAGCACAACAGGTGAGCATGGCGAGGAGGCCGAGCCCAGGTATAACTCCAAACATGCCGCCACAGCAGTTGGGAATGGGCGTGGCAACGAGGCCTATCAAAATGGACCGCATCCCTAACATCAGGCAGATGGGCTGCATGCCGCCGCCGCCACCGCCACCGCACAATGGCATGAACATGATCAGGCCTAACATGTTTGTCGGTGCCAGTTTCCCCGGTCTGGAGCAGAAGGGAGGCATCATTCCGCCACAACAGTACGTAGGTACTATGAGGCCTAACATGATGGACAGTGCCGGTTTCTCTAGAACGGGGCATCACCTGGGAAGTACTCCCATGAGCCACCACCTCCCCATGGGCACTATGCAAGCGCCCGGATTCTACGCCCCCGGGACGGAGAAGCTGCAGGTGCAGGCTGCCGCGACGACGACCGGGAACCTGATGGCGCAGCAGCAGAGCATGGCCTTGATACAGCGCCAACAGCAGCAGCAGCAACAGTTGATCTTAAATGGTCATGCGCACGGCTATGGCGGCCCCTCCCCCACGCGTCGTTCTTGCAGTTGTGTTTTTTCATTTTTCTGCTGTGCGTAGCTTGCTATTAGAACTATTTATTTTACTGTTATATCTTTTGTGTTTGTACTTTATTCACTGAACTTAGCACTTTGAGGTGTGCGGGCTTTATAATACGTTTGGTCTGTTGCTTCTTCTTTGAAGAAGTCCAAAGCCTGAACTATTTCCATTATCTAAAAGATTTAGACTTATATTGGAATAATAAATAGACTCTATTTGGATTAGGATTCATATTCAAATTACTCTGCACCAAAGAGATCTATTTGTTAACAATGTAATGTTCATTCTGTGATCGGGTGGGGCATGGCCGGGCCTTGTGGGGTTGGTAACCTTCGGCTTTCCAAAAAAAGGCCCTTTGTGCACTTATTTGCTCTTTTGCTTAATGAAAAACATGCTAAAGCATGATCCAAAAAAGAGAGATATATTTAATGCCTAATTAGACGCGAGCTTTGCTAACTCATATAAGCATGGTTATATATAAGTTTGGACGGAAGGACCTCTCTCCAATGTCCGAGAGTTGACAGACAAAAAAGAAAAGCGTGGACGGAAAAATGGTCGAAAAATTTGCCTTTTTATTATTAGAGAGATAGATTCAATCTCTAGTTGAGTGTGTGAATGACAGCAAGGTGATGCCTGATGGTAAATTGGGTTAGGATGGTTCATATATATATATATAGTATTCTATGGTCTTTTTTGACAAAATTTTAGTGGGATATATGGCGAACAAAGAGAGATTTTTTATTTTTCACCATATATACAATATATAGAATACAATATAATAATGATATGTACATAATGGATTTTTTTTAAAAAAATATCCAACCATAACACATGAGGTATTCTTCTAGTTCAGTTGATTTAGGGGTAGCTGATAAACAACTTGTGAGGTATTCTTCGCGTGGACTGGTTGTCAAGCCAGTGTTCTGGATCGAATGGGCCGACTCACTAGACCTAATTGGGCCACGGCCCACCACAGGGTTCCACGCGGGCCCACTTCCACAGATTACACTAAGTCGAGATTGCCTCTATTTTTTTATCCATCTTTGATTTTTCTGAGGTAGGAACTCCGTCATAGTTCACCGTCACATGGTCTACATCGGCTAGCTTTTGAATCTCGTGTGGCTGCCGTAGTGGACTAAACAACCCTGACGGCCGGCCTGACCAATTGTTTCAATGAGCCATCAATTGCAGATGTTAAGTACCACCAATCGAATTCATTTTCAGCTATGACTTATGAGCTAGCTCGGTCCCTCAGATCAACGTCAAGGACCAAGGCGAGCGCCGAGGCCGTGTTCTTCTCACTTCTTTCGGGTCTCAACTCTCAAGGAAGGGAAGGGAAAGGAGCTGCGCTTCACAACCTGCTGCGTGTGTGCAACCCTTCTTTCAGGTTAGTGAATCGATTCTGTTTAATTTCTGCTACAAACCTGCGTGGTGATGATCCGATTAAGCAGCCCGGGGGAGGGGGGGTCTATGTGCTGGTGGTCTGTGTAATAATTTCAGTTTCCTGGAATATAATAATCCTATCCCCATGCATGGTAGCCGTCCTGTCTGAATGGAGGTGACAGGCTTTTTTTAAAAGAAAAAACAAACTGAAACGGGAGACTCTCACCTCACCTCGAAATTTGTTTAGACCATAGCCTGGAAACAAAACATTTCCATGCCTGTGCGTTGTAGCCATAGCCTGGAAACAAAACATTTCATGGTAATTAAGTGCATTGCAACAAAGAGATATATACAGGAATCACTAGGTGTTGTACCTATTCATATATGGTAGTATGGGTGGAGTCCTTAATTACATCTCGTCATGCAAATTAGCATCAGCGTAACTCCTCAAGAAACATGACGTTTGTGTTAGTACATACTCCCTCTATTCCAAATTTACAAGACATTTTGATTTTTCTATTTTTTACTATGCACTTCTATATACCATGCATGTCTAAATACATTGTAAAAGTAATGTATCTAGAAAAACCAAAACATCTTATTTGATTAAGACAAGAGAGAAAGCAATAAGCAACCTCCTACAACCAAATATATGAAATGCTTTGTATTAGTCTTTATTCATGCTAATATGGTAACCATTAGCTCTTCTTTCAGTTTACACAGATTCACTTTATTCAGTATGAGAATTTAAAACTTAAAGAACCACAACAGAGTCTGTACGTAAGCACATGTTTTGCAAAGACCACAACAACTTTGACTTTTGAGTCTCTACTTGGTCTTCGTATCTACTTTGTCTAGCTATATATGTCCCCATGCTTGGAAACCTGCAAGCTCTTTGGTAGTAATAATTAAGAAGAATGAGCAGAAAGTGTTGTGTGTGCCCTTCAGCTAACCTCCAACAAAAATGTTTTGAGGGTCTAACCCCGGCCATATATCTACCCGCATCTGTAATCAAAATGATATTATTTTGTTACTTGTTAGTGTAATGGAGAAACAAAATCCCATGCCGACAAAAATGTATGTGGTTAGGTTTGTGTGTGCCATTTGCTGCCTTGCTGGGAACACCGATTTACCATTTTCATTTTTTTTATATGTCAAGTGTAATTCATGTTCTTGATTAGCGTTGTTCAATCACGCAATTTGTTCTCTGAAGGGTAATTACAAATGGATTATGAAGCTAGTGCACGGGATCTCATGGAGCACGTCCTACTTGATGAAAGTCAAGATCCTACAAGCTTTCCAATATGGCTACTAGAATCCATCACGGCTAATTTCTCTAATGATCACAAAATTGGCAGTGGTGGGTTTGCCGATGTTTACAAGGTACCAGTACTTTAAACTGCTCTCAATTTGAAACACAAAGCAAACATGTGTCTTCATATTGACTAGCCAATATCATGATTGCAGGGCCTACTTAAACATGGTATAGTAGCCGTGAAGAAGCTCAAGCAATCAGAAATGGTTGATATGCATGAGACGAAGTTTATCCAAGAAGTAGATAGTCTGATGAAGGTGAAACACAAAAACATAGTACGATTTCTAGGCTACTGTTCTGACACACAAGGAAAAATGTTGAAGCACAAGGGAAAGAATACCATGGTTGAGGAGCGACAAAGGTTTCTTTGCTTCGAATTTCTGCCAGAAGGGAGTCTTGATAAGCATATCAGTGGCATGTTTCTTAACATCTTATTATTTTACATTGGGAAGAGTAATAAAAAAACCATTAGAGCATCTATAGCAGTATCATAATACTTTCCCATATTCCCATAAAACTGTCATATTGGGGATAACTATGTTTTTTCTTGCTCCAGTAATTTCTTAATACCTTTTTTCCCCACCAATAACTCTCTCATCTCCCCTCAAATAGGACAGAGAAGATTTTTTATTCCACCAGTGGCATGGGGACCACCAAAACCACCACTTTCCGTCCATCCTTTCTCCTACACACTTGTGTGGCCCACCTTTCATATGGAAGTAGAGTTGGAGGAAATATATTAGGGGTAAAACTGTAGCAACTCTCCCCCATATCCTCAAAATTAATATTGGGCTATCCAAGTACATATGTTTGGGATATATTACCACATTCCTTTTTACTTCAAGAATGGCTTCTATGAGACTATAAATATAATTATTTGTCATTTTCTATATTAAACACATGTCATTCCTATGTTCCTTTATTTCAATGGGTAAAGTAAAACTATACAATCATATAACACCCCCCCGCCCACCCCCAACACACACACACACACACACTCTGCCAGTGCCACCCGACCCCTAAAAAAATAAAAAAAAAGTGTCTCTACATTGCAGATGCATCGAGTGGACTTGAATGGAGGATACGATATCATATAATTAAGGGAATTTGCGAGGGTTTACATTATCTACATGAGAAGAAAATAGTTCATTCAGATCTCAAGCCTGCAAATATACTACTGGATTATAAAATGGTGCCTAAAATTGGTGATTTTGGTCTCGCGAGAAGCTTTGATTCAAAACAAACCCGAGCTATAACTGGACATGTGTTGGGATCACTGTAAGATAACTAATCAGGTTTAAAGCACAATATCTCAGGTACAAATTTTGTTGCAATCATGTTGTTCTTAAGGAATCTGACCAAACAAGTTTCAATGCAGAGGCTATATGGCGCCAGAATATTTGCGTGGAGAAATCACATTTAAGACAGACATATATAGTCTTGGTGTTATAATTTTAGAGATCTTGACAGGGCAGAAGACAGATCCTTTAATTGAGAATGTAAGAGCAATGTATCTCAGATAATGGTTTGATACTAAAAGGTCTGGCTAGTTGGCGTCGTGTAGGGCAATATATATATGCTTGTTTGTAGTATGCAACTCTAACCTGACATACACTACATACTACTCTAGGTCTAAACTTCTAAACCATACAACTGTAGGCCAAATACATTGTACAAGTTTTCTGGGCAGTCTTAAAAGTTTGCTAGTAAAACTACAATTGAATTTATTTATAGATCTTTAGTAGCTATAATCACTTGGCACTGTTAAATGTGTCCTGTACAAAATAAATACCATATTTCTCCATTTATTGATTAATTAATGAGAAAATTTGTAGGCTTATATTTTCCCTGATTTTGCCTCATTTATCTGAATGAAGAATTATTGCAATCTTCTCCAACACCAATATATTTTATATATTGACATTGAGTTTATTAATCATATGGTAAAGTAGATCTGGTAGTGCAAATCACAAAACATGTAACTAAATTTGTCACCAAGCATCAGTCTGGCAGAAAATTGTAAACTAAAAAAGAGGAGTATGAACTAAAGTGAGTTAGCAATAGTAAAAAAAAAAATGGAAAGTAAACACAGTAAAATAGTCACACAACTACACATCTAGTAATGCTCCTCACACATACAACTATATACACAATGGAAAACTAATGTTACCTGCAGGTATAGGATTTTTTTCATCACATGATCAAATGTGGAATAAATGACCACTCATCACATCGAGCATAATATCTTAATATGCACACAACATTTGTAGGTGTTAGTTTATTATGTGTGTGTTGTTTGCACTGTATCATTTGTTTTCCATTCTGTGATAAGTCATAGCTTCATGAGAGCCATTTCTTTAGGTACTCGAAAATTGGAGTAATAGGTTCAAAACATCGGATGGAGGGGCGGCATGGCTGGAACATATAAGAGTGTGTGCTGAGCTAGGCTTGGATTGCGTAGATTCTGAACCAACGAAGAGACCAATGACCGGGCATATAATTGAAAGGCTTGCCAAATTGGAACGTACAGGCATTATTGAAATTGACCTCGCGGTAGAGCAAGTAAGTTTATAACCTCTCGTCAAAGACATGTAAGATCACCTCATGGGCATATATATAGCATGCTCCAACATTCATTGAATAGTTTATAGTGAAAGGAGGGTCCTAGAATAGTATATATTGATATTTCTGAATCTAGAGCAGCTATTAGTTCTGAAAAACATCTCTTGTGGAACAAAAAAAGTATTCTGAAGTTGTGGAACAAACAAGTATTCTGAAATAAGCTATCTGTTGGTTCTCTTATTGTTCCATATCAATTAGGATGAAGTTGGACTAAAAAAAACGTGTCGAGACCTGTCGTACTTATTGCAATTGAAGTTACAGAATGAAAATGACTCTCTTCTACATTAAAATAGTAATATGTGTTACACTGAAAGAGTGGAATTCCTCCATTGGTATGCAGCTTCTCAAAGACAAGTCGATAAAGGAAGGCTCCAATTCAAGCTCAAATATTAGCGGCCCTTCCATGGACTGTTATCCACAAAGTCATTCTGTCACCCAACAATTCCAAGGAACTGTGTACAATCGAAAATTATACATGCACCTGATCATTGACGGACCATACTATAACCAAATAAATATTGCAGATCTAGGGCAACCTCAGATGTTTGGTTGCACAAATGTCCATGACTATCCCATTTATGATAGTCTTGACCCAAACGCAAAGATTGTTGCACGTGCACAAGGTCTGCATACCGAAACTTGTCTAGACTATGATAACTGGTTCCATTTGAGCAGACTAGTGTTCAACAATGGAAGGTTCGTATACGTACTTCGGTACTCAGCAATGATCTTAATCTTTAATATGGACTTTCCCTTCTATAACATTTCTGCTTTTTCTGCATTGCTATCGCACATACTTTCCCTTACTAATTAAAATTCTGATACATGCGCACAACTTGTCATCAGACTTGCTTTTTAATTTTGTGCACCTATTGCAAACTTATTGGATTATTTCATTTCTTATTAAAATAGGTTCGAGGGGTCTAGTTTTGTGGTAATAGGAGATGAAAATAAGATCACAGGAGAATGGGCTATTGTCGGTGGGACAGGGTTATTTGCTTTTGCACAAGGAACTATCACAATCAGTAGAGTAGAAGATAGTGGGTCCTCGAACATAAAGGAGATCTGTATCCGTGCACAGGGCATTACAGGACAGGACATTCCAATTGAGACTAAGGTAATAGTAACATTTTTTTCCATGTGTACCTTCTATTTGTACTATGTATTTGCTTTAATGCTACTACAGAATTTATTTTTATCGTCCATTATTTTTCACCACCGGTTTGCAATACAAACTGTTGGTGAATATGAACTAGTGGTGAAACATTTTCACCAACGGTTCATATAAGAATTGGTAGTTAAAGTTACTGTTGGTGAAAATATCTACACTGCTATCATCAGTGTTAAAGTAACTATTGGTGAAAATATCTGATCCGTCTCAACCCGTGAACGGCCTCAGAGTATACAATGGGAAACCCTAGCCTCTTCTCCCACTCTCGCCTCCTCCCATCAACATTTCACAAATGCTGCCCGAAAACCAGCTATGAAGGGGGGGGGGGGGTGTTAAACCCACAGCAATGAGGTTTATTCGCGTGCAATAGTGGATGTCCTGATTTGTTAAGGTCACTTCATTTAATTGTTACATGCAACTGGTCGGATCTCAGCTCCTGTGATTTAATAAGATGAACCCCATTTGAATGGTCCCCAAGCTACAATAACACATATGGACACTTTTGAGTGTGTTCTATACAGCTTTATTACAATAAATTCACTTATGGATGTATTTTTTTCCTATTAATAACTTGAACCAACATTAAGGTAGGGAAGGAGCATTCCAATCCCTCTAATTTTAGGGCTAATTGCGCAGTTGCCCCTGTTTTGGGACCTAATTGTTCGTTTGCCCCTGTTTTTTTCGTTTTGCACGGTTGCCCCTGTTTTTTGAAAAACGAAGCTTGCAGCTGCCCCTGTCCCGTTAAGTCCACTTAACAGTGTTGAGTATGGGCTAAAAAGATGAAAATGCCCTCCAACATGAATGACCCAAGAATCAATCCGTAATTTTTTAACAGAGTTATATAATATTTTGGCATAATATTTGCACAATATTTTGGCATAATATTTGAAGCACAATATTTGCATTATAATGCTCACAATAACCATTCTAGGAGATTAACAAATGCTGCATGATTAAGCCATCCTGGGAGATTAACAAATGTGAGATGGAGCACTGATAGCGGGGCTGGTTGCACGCCACTGACATAGAATCATGATAAGGGGGAGCACCAGGAGCATGCAGACTTCGAGTGTGTGCCCGAACTAAATCAAACACTGACATTGCTCGAACAAATACGTACTCACTAATCGCATCTG
>DXKC01021622.1:0-12015 GCA_031170775.1 Cymbopogon citratus
AATATAAATTACGATACCTTGGAATACTCCTAGGTGAAGTGCTACAGCGGTATATTCTGTGCGCTTGCGGAATCATCCAATAGTTAATAGAGTTACCCTAGCGACACTTCTGGCGCCATTGCCGATATCCGGTGGTTGCGTTAAGAAGTGTCAACAAACATCCACCCTTTCTATTGGGTCGTGGACATCACGGTGTGTGATTTTCTTTTTGGGGTTGTGTGATAGAGCCGAGGACCTCCAGTTCTTTGAGAAGAAAAATTTGAGGCTCCCATTCACCCCCTCTGATCGCCGTTACCGGTCCTATAATTGGCCAACTTTGTAGGTCCAGTGGAGCACGTCCACCAAATTTGGGCCGATTCAGCCACAAAAGTGGCACGGGCGCGCCAGAGGCTCGGCCGCGCCAACCAAGGCTCCAGTACGGCCCAGCTTTCTCCAACAGGCCCATGCCGACATGCCAAGGTTGGTTTCGATGGGGATCTAGGTACATTGTACCTGGAACCGACGTTGTGAGTTTGGTTTGGCCATTATGAGGGGTGGGGGAATTTTTCCAAAGAGGCCCCTCCACTCCACCTATAAAAGGAGGCCCTCTCCCCCTCTCAAGGGCATTCCTATTCCAAGAAGATACACAAGAGAGAAGATAGGAGAGTGAGCCTCATTTCCACTAGCTTCTAGCTAGAATAGTATAGGGAGTGAGTGAGGAGCAAGCTAGCGGAGCATTCCTCGGAAGCTTCCGGGAGGATCATCTTCTTCGTGGAGGAGTGCCGGAGTTGTCGGCTCCCTCCACGCTTGTACCTCGACGGGCATCTTACTACTTGGAGTAAGAAGTTCATGTTTATCCTTTGAATTTAAGTTCTTGAGTAAGTTATCTTTGTTTGCCTTATTCTTCCAGGATCGTCGATCGTCCTTGTCGCGATTGCTCTAGTAGAAGGACCCCGAGGATGTGTAAGCCTTGTCGACACGCTAGAGTAGTAGTCGATAGCATAGATGTGGTGTCTAGGCTAGAGCTACCTCCGTTTGCCTCATTCTCGAATGGTTGAGATGGTAGGCGGCAGGGAGTGACCTTGTCCTATCCGTTCCTCATCATCCCCCATGTCCGGGATCGGCGTAGAGCTGTTGGCCGGGATCACCTGGGTATCCAGGTGTGCTCCGGTGCCTGAAGCGAGACTATAGTGGCAAAGTTATCTTCATCTATCCATAGAAAACCTCACTACCTAAGCTACTCTCCATCTCACCTCTTTGGGCGAACTAGCTGTGAGACCCTTCTTACACACCGTTCCTTGTGGAAAATACGATACCCTGAATACTTCCGGGTGAAATGCTACAACGGTATTCCGTGCGCTTGCGGATTTTGCTGCTTTTGCTAAGAAATACCAATAGCGGTTTCCAAGCAACCCGCGTCTCAAGACCTACACCATTTACCTCAATTCCTCCTATAGAGTAATGTCACCCGGGAACTAGCCTGCTATTAGTCTCTCTCTCTCAAAACCTACACCATTCGCAAGGTAACAACTATAGAAGAAGCAAGAAGACGCCAGGGGGCTCACTCAGACGCTGACCACACCCTAGGAACAAGCTCAGGGGCTCGCTTTGATGCTCACTACTCTTCAGAAGGACCCTCGGAGGCTCGTTCAAGAGCTCGCTATAGCACCAGAACAACTAAAGCATTTTTAGAAAATTACAGAGACTAAAGCCTAACAAAGGAGACAACAGCAAGCTCGGGGCTCGCAATTGAAGCTCGCAATCATATAGGCAAATGTCAGGAAGAAGGAAGGAGTTGCGAAATTGAAAGTCATGACCCACCTGGAGGATATGAACCAAGTCCACGAAGGAAAAGAGAATCCACAGCATGTGAATCAACAGTTCCAATCAATGCCACCTGGAGGACAAGGAAAAGACGACTCACCTAAAACAGACACAATAAAGACAGTGGTGACTCAGCACTGACTCAGCAAAGAACGATGCAGTAAAAGCAGTAGTCAGAACCAGAACGTGATGACAACTCAATCACGAGAATGCAGTACAAACAGGACGTAAGAAGACAAGAAGAGGAATATACCAAGGAATATCCAATTGCAAAGACCAGAAGACAACAAGACCCTCAGCCGAGTCCTTTCTACAAAAGAACCCGGCCAAGGCTTGGGGGCTGTAGGATAACCCATCAGGAAAAGGCAAAAATTAAAATTCCAAGTCTTGACCCTCCAGCTTTTTTTACTAAAAAAGCAAGAGACTCAGGGGCTACACTCAGTGAGTGCAATTTTTTCACAAAAATTGCACCCACCATCAAAGGAGGAAGACAAACCAGAAGCACTCAAAAGGACCAGAAGCGCTCAAGAAGACCAGAAGCATTCAAAGAAGACCATCTCAAGGTTTTACTCAAAAGAACCCAAAGACAATTCCTATCCATGAGTTCTCCGAGTTCAACCATAAAATACTCAGGGGCTTGTCGATGTGGGACCCCCTAGGGT
This sequence comes from Cymbopogon citratus, assembly GCA_031170775.1. Classification (NCBI taxonomy): domain Eukaryota; kingdom Viridiplantae; phylum Streptophyta; class Magnoliopsida; order Poales; family Poaceae; genus Cymbopogon; species Cymbopogon citratus. The sequence goes on from DXKC01021622.1 coordinate 2,466, forward strand.
CCTCAACACAGAACCCAAAGGAGTGGACCCGCCCGACGGGTCCACAAGGCAGCAGGAGCTAGAACACGAATCAAAGCTACGTGCAATAATCTCCTGTCCTAGTTATATGCGAAGCGTGGTTGCTTTCCACATAGGACCCTATCTTTGTATCCAACTAGGAGTCGAACAAACTCTCAACAGCGCCTGGACTATAAAGGTCTGCTGAGAGAACCCCGTAGAGAAGGGGGAACAAACGCGATCAATCAACACCACGACTCATTGTAACCCGATAACTTACAGCAATACAACGCAAACGGGCTCACGCCTAAGACTGGACATAAGGCTGTTACTCGACTTCCTCTAGGGCTAGAACCAGTATAAACGTTTGTCCTTTTACGTGCACCGCCGAGTTCCACCATTTCTCAAAGCCCAAACAACTGTCACAGGTACCCACGTGGCAGGCTGCTGGTGGTAAAACATCGACACCCTCTCACATCAATCATCCGCCATCCAACATCAAGGATACAATTCAAGGACCACTTACCAGAAGCCGTGCCAAGAAACTGCAAGAGCAGGTGAATTTGTTCCTAATTGATTTTAATTTCAACACTTCTAAGAATGTTATACTGCCTAAATGTTATATCTTGATGTTGCTTAGGATTGCATATGAAGATATGGAAGCTACATGGCCAAAGGATCAAGACATGGCACTGCAAAACAACTTCATCAAAAAAGTAATAAGGGTGGACCACCAAACGCTTGAAAGAATTTTTCATAACTCTCAAGTCCCAAAAGATTTAAAGGTCAATGAGGACTCTATGGAAAGCTTACCAAGTTAGCTTTCCAATACCACCGAGTTCAAGTACATTTGACATCACACCAATGAGAACCAAGTACTTTAGTGCAAACTGCTCTGAAGGCCAAGAGTCTGCCAGGTCAGCGTGTTGGTACAACTTCCTGTGCAAACCTGTACCAATCTACGATGTTTCATGAAGCATGCTGCACATGTCTAGAACGCTTATTGAGTCTATTTTCCAACTCAACAAACGAAGCATCATTTGGACTTCCCAGTAAAGAGTTATGGTCAGATTAGTGGATGCTGCTCTAGAGGCCAACAGCCGCGCGAGACCAGTTCAGAAGTCCATTTCGTGGAAGCCTTTCACATTCTTAGTCTCTTCATTTCCATCTCGAGTTTAGGCCTATCTAGGAGTGTTGTTCTTAGTATAAATAACCATGTGCTTGTAAACAATAGAGGACTTTTGATGATTGAAAACCAGAACCATTTATTCAGCTGTGTGCTAACAAAAACTAGAGAGAGATCTCTACCCCTTTACTCTTGTGTTTTCCTTTGCGGAGATTACAGAAGCGGCCACGTCATCGGCACCCAATCCGTGCTCCTGATCTTCGTGTTCAGGTTGCGTAGGTTGGTTCTTTGAGAGTGTGGTTGGGCGAATCCTTGGTTCAGGCTGCCGTATAGAGACGGTGGTTGGCGCCTTGTGTGTGTCATCAGGTTGCACTACTTGTCCTCGCTGCTTGTAGCAAGTTATCGACTGTTCTTCGGCTAGTTATCAAGATCGGGATCCTACGTCATAAAGATCAGGACAAGCGACCTCATCACAGCAGGCCGAGTCGAGACACGCAACAAGGTCGTGTTGCAACTAAGTGCGGCTACACGCGATGTGCCCTAGCCTATAGGTCTATGATGAGCTCAATCCTTAAGTGTGGCGAAGTCCATCTCTACATGCGGAGCGTGGCGATGGATGGATAAATGGGTGCATAGCCTATAAAAATTCTAAAAAAAATACACGTAGCACGGCTGGTTAGTAATTTAGACAGCAAAGTGAATCTTGCGCTTGCCTACACTTTGTGTTTCAAGCCTCTTAACCGGTTCTAGGCTATTGTACGATCTAATTACACACCAACAACCTAACTGCTTTACTCCTAGATGACCTAGCTAAACAAGATCAAGAGCGTGATGAGGCAGGTTTACTACCTTATTCTAGGGATTTGTGTGCTTCTAAAAATAATAAGAAGGGGGTGGAGGAAAAACAATCTTCATCAGTTGGGCGGAGTTTCAGCACGAATGAGCATCAGGGCTCTTTTGATGGGCGCTCAGCACCCCAAGGCTTTGATAGTCGGGGCAAAGAAGATGGATCATCAACTGGTGGGGGAACATATACAGTGGTGCAGGGGTGATGAAGCTATCTCACCTTGAAGCAGCAAAAGCTTGTGAAGAAAACCAGAGCCGATAAGGTGGGTAAGTCTAGGAAGGAGCTTTTTCTAGCCAGGGCTAAAGTAAATGGGAAGAAGCGCAAGAAAAATAAGAAACCCCATCCCTCAAGAGTCTAAGGATGAGTTGATAGAGGATGAAATGGCGCTGGTTGTGGCAGTCCCACGCCCAACTAAAGAACTGACAACAGAGTTGGGAGTTGATTTGGAGGAACATCCAAACATGGACATGGGAATGCAAAGAAGATGAAGAAACAAAAGCTTGCATATGTTGCTGCTTTGGCGGAAGCTGGTGACAAGCCCCGCCAAGGAGCCATGAATCTACTTTGTTGGGACTGTCGAGGTTTGGGGCGGGACTGGGCAAGCTTCGCTGGCTTGTGAAGCAATACCCTCCCTCCCCCCTCCTGTTTTTATCCAAAACAAAAACGACGGATGATAGGGTGATGGGTTTTATGGGGTCTTTAGGCTATAATGGTTGTATTGCAGTTAGTAGTGTAGGTAGAAGTGGTGGCCTTGCACTCTTTTGGTCTACCAACATTTGTCTTAATTTAAAATCTCTCTATTAATGTCCATGCTAGGGAGGAGTCTGGGGTCCCGTGGCGTGCCACTTTTGTCTATACGAGCCGAGAAGAGAGCTACGACATGTTTTTTGGGATCGCCTTCGTTTCCTCAAATGAGTGGGCTGGTCCATGGGTTTGCATCGGTGACTTTAACGAGGTGTTGAGCAATGATGAACACTGTGGGGTTTCTCATAGGGATTATGCTATGGTATATATTTTACTTCCTTCGAGGTAATACCTCAAACGAATCTCAACCATTGATTTTCTAGATTTTTTGAATTAATAAGTTAATTAATCTAAAAGAAGAAAAAGGAAACATAGTTAATCACGTCATAATGGGAGACAACCACGGCACCCTTCCTTTTGTTTTTTGGACGTTGTTGTCATTGCCCCTTTGCATGAAAATAATACTGTATTCAGTTATAATGTACCCACCATAAATAAAAAACCAAAGCGTAGACACTTTTTTACGACATTCTACCGTGGGACCATGACTTTGCCCTGCGATCCCACGTCCCCTCTCTCATACGTCCGCCCGCATCCGACGCACACCGCCAATCACAAACGCGCTCACGATGCCCCCACGCAACAGAAAAGGAAACTGCCATGCGTTTCGGTGATTAACCCCGACGTATGACTTTCCAGAGATCCTGAACGCACGGAAGGGAAAAAAGCATGCAAGGAAACAAACTAGTCACCTATGGCCACATACCAGGAAAGGAAAAATCATGGTGCCCCTCTCGGATGGAAGAAACAATCATCTTACAAAAATAAAAATAGACTGCCTAATCCTCATGTGGCAATTGCCTCTTCAGTCTGCCTAATCCCGTGTGCGATCCTTTCTCCCGTCCTTAATCTAGTTGATTGTGCCTCCTCTCCTCACCTTCCTCCTGTGGTCCTTCCTTTTTCTTTTACTAGGATCATGCCCGTGCGTTGCTACGGATGCTGGAATCCAAACGATCCTTCATATTTTAACAACAAACATTTCTGTAAGATGATCAAATCTAATTGAAGAAGCAAATTTAGTTCCATCAGTTAGCTGCATGCCAAAAATCAATTGATGGAGAAAGTGAAACAATGATGCTCTGCGGAGTAGCCCGCAAGACACTATTTACCTAATTAATAATGGAACAAATGATGATGTTGTACCACTAAAAAACTCTATGGCATGGTAAGCACATAATTTGTGGTGGCTAATGATCTAGGCTGATCATACATCAGGGGATGAGCACAGTCATGTTTTTTGCCATACCCAAAGCAAGTGATAAAAAAATGACTATTCTGTATCCTGCATATATCAACATTTCGAGCAGTCAAATATTTTCAGAACTATATGATTGTATCTCTGTTCTGATTAAAATTCAAATTACAAGAAAAGCACATTGGATAAGTTTTACTATGATAAATAAATAAGTTTATGTATCGATTGTGCCAACTATATAATGAACATAGGCAGCAGCCTAAGTGCAAGACAAGTCGTTCCATTTATTCTTCAGAAATGGTTGAGAATTTTGTATCTTCTTGCAAAGACACGAAGTAACCATTACCAGTAAAGCCACACTTATCAGTGCTGAACTGAGCATATATAACATAGGAACAAACTATACACTATACGCTTACCATATTATGAGGTTTGGGAGAAATTTCTTTAGGAATCCAAATCATAAATATGCAAACCAACGTTTTAAGCATCTCAAATAGAAGTCAGATTTCTTCGGTTCCCTCTAGTAGTATGACAACGACACCAACGAACGGAAAATATTGATAAATGAGCAAAGAATACAGAGGAAGAGAAGTAGAGAACGCAATGCAGCTGTGGATGATCGATGTCAAACAAGGCAGCATCAGAACGCCAATCAGAACGCAACGATCTGCTGTCGGGGTCTCTCGGCCCTCCTTCAGATTCTCATCATGACGACGCCCCTCCAGTTGGTGCCGGCGGTGGCCACCAGCAGAGTTCCTCCCTCTTGCTGCTGCGATGTTCATCAATAGGATCCATCCCACAAGCATCAGCACCAGCGCGGCAACTACCTGCCCTCAGGCCCGCCGTCGTTCGGAGCTGGCTGCCGTCGTGCGAGGCGCAGAACAAGACGCGGCACTCTCGCTCGCCAACGGCAGACAGACCGTTGAGGTGGTGGCAGCGGACGATGGAAGGCCGGGTGTCGGCGCAGCCAAAACGGCCAGGCGAACGGACGACGAGGTCGTCGATCTGGGTTGCATGGGCTGGGAGATTTATACCTTCCTTACTTATTGCACGGTGGTTAGCTGGTAATTAGACCAGGGAATAAGGCATGCGGGCCAAGCGATTAGCGCCGGGGTGGATCCGCATGAGGGCGATGTGAAGGGAGCCGAGGGGACGTTCGCGCGGGGCGAGTTTCGGTCCGCCGGGGACGATCGTCTTTCCCGTGTTTTAGTTGTATACTAGGTAAATAGCCGTCGTTGCAACGGGAAAAATTAATAACATGATAATATATGTATAATAGGCGTGTATTATATACTATTCTTACGAAAAAAAGCGATTGCAAGTGTGACGTTCGAATATCAATGTTGTACGAGCTCAACAATGTACATAAACTATTTATTAACAACAAAGATCATAATGTGTTGTACATAGAGGCAGGGAGACCATGGGTCGAAACAAAGAGATTAATTATGTGCTGAGTGTATCATTTGACCAACCATAATAGCACACCTTTCAAATGACTTAACTATTATTCATGTACACTGGTTATTCAGAGTTCCAAAAATGTTAAAGCAAGGCTAAATCCACCATTGTCCTAAGCTCAAAATACATCAACTGAAAAGAGAAGTGTTAACAGCCTTATTGCTGCAATTACACAATATATCAAGTACCTACATAGGTTCATTTAAAAGTTGTACCTATTTAAACCTTGTACCCTGCAACAATATCAACCAAATTGAATGTTCTTGAAACCACCTTGAACCAGAAATCTGCTCTCTTCTTCGTGTGCACCTCATCCAGTTTCGGGCGGAAGATTGTCGTGTTCTCTTATGCAAGCCTGCAAATGCCTGCTCTTTAGTTCAGACTCCTCTCTGATTTGTGATTCCAATGCCTTCAAAGTTCAAACCCTCTGCCTGCATGCACAAACAGTAGCACGGATTAGTGTGTTCTCACTGAATATGAATGTTTTTGTTTAGCTCTTTGTAATTTGTAACTGGCTTCAGATACTCTCAGAAAATTAATGGAAAAAAACTTGTGGAAGTGGAATACCGGATAACTTTCCTCAAATTTCAGTTGGGTTACTTCCAGCAAAGTATGAATATGATATGACCCCGCCGAGCACGCCGACCACCCTACCGAGCACACCGAGCACGCCGACCACCCTACCGAGCACACCTACCGGCGCACCGACCACTCAGACCACACCTACCAGCACGCCGACCACTCAAGGTGTTGAAGGACCGATCACACGAAGCCGAGCTAAGAAGCTACAGCAAGAGGTGCACGCGCTACTTTATAAAATTCATTTTAATATTAATGAGAATTATATACTACCTCAGTCGTGCATGTTTTTAATGCTCAGTTTTACCAAGAAGGAAGGTGTGGACACACCAAGAGTAGACTACCAAGAAGGATCACGTTCGAACCAGTCCAGCGTGACAGAACCGTCTAGAAGAATCGATCATATCTTTTGATTCACAAAAGCTATGAAGGCTCATGAGGACTTGTTGGAAAGCTATTCGAGTCTAGTTTCCAACCCTTCAAGTGCTGACCAGTTTGGATCTTTTGTTTGATCGGCAGACCAGTTTTTGTGCAGACTAGTCAGAAAGTCAACAGCCTGCATGAAGCTCATGTTTTCGAATTAAACTGTACCATTCTACAATATTTTGTAGAGCATGCTGCACATGGTGTGAAACCTTATCAAGTTAAGTTTTCAACGCAACAAACCGCATGTCATTTGGAGTTTCCAAGGTGGAGTTATTGTCAAATCATTGAAGACTGCGCAAAGTCCAACAGTCACGCGGGAACTCTCCAGGAAGGCATCTCGAGGAGGCCTGTTCACATAGCGCGACTTATCTTTTCTATTTCGTGTTTTCACCTATCTAGCAGGGTTGTTGCTAGTATAAATACCCCCTAGGATTATTGTAATCTCAGACTTTTAATAATTGAAATACAGAACCCCTTTGTTAAGTTGTGCGCTAACAAATTCTGAGAGATCTCTACCCCTTTGCTCTTGTGTTTTCCTTCGCGGAGATTACAGAAGCGGCCGCGTCATCGACACCCAATCTGTGCTCCTGATCCTCGAGTTCAGGTTGCGTAGGTTGGTTTTTCGAGAGTGTGGTTGGGCGAATCCTTGGTTCAGGCTGCCGTATAGAGACGGTGGTTGGCTCCTTGTGCGTGTTGTCAGGTTGCACTAGTTATCGCTGCTTGCAGCAAGTTATCCGCCGTTTCTTCGGCAAGTTATCAAGATCACTCCTACGTCATGAAGATCGGGACATCATATCGTATCATATGGTATTAGCTCATCGGTTACCATGGTAGGAATTTTATCCTTAGCTACTTATATATTTTGTTTCGTCCTATCCACTAAAAAGCCAAAAAAAATATTGCTTTAGCCCTTTGTTTCAATCTGTTATTTTGATGAGTTCGGTTAAGTCGTAGTCCATTAGAGTCTTTGTTTAGTTACTGATCATTATCCTTTGCGTATCTTTTGTGCCTCTTTTACATAACTGAAAATCCTTCGTGTTATCTTGATCCTATCAATTATTGCTACTGGTTGTTTTTGTTTCTATCATCAAGTGTGCAAGTTTATATCGGGTCCCTGTTTTCAATTCTATACATATATAAAAAAAAAGTGTGACAAAAAAAAGAAGAAAGAAAAGTAAAAAAAAGAGTTGAAAGGTTGAGAAAGAAAGAAAGTTCAGAGTGTTTATGTGCACAAGTGCTGAAAGTTTGTCATATCAAGTTGTGCAACCAGTTTGCTTTTTGTTTTGGTGCAAAATCTTGGTTAGGTCTGATTGCAACCCTTGCATCCTGACCATATTCCTTGTTTGCATCAATTCTGAATTTTCTTTGTGTGTGTGTGATCCATCTACATCATTCATACTCCGTGGTCAGCACTAGGCAGGGAATTTCTAGCTTGGATTGTTACTTAACTTGACAATATCTAAGATTCAGATTGCAATCCTTGTTTAATTAATCCCTACCAAGCTCCACAAATAATCCACCGTCATAGGAACACTGATCTTGTATTCTCCCAACCATCACTCTCAAGTTACCACCTCGCATTGGCTCTCTTTAATCTGCAGGAATTCACACGAGCTTCGGTTGGTAAGAGAAGGTGAGGTTGTGAGATTCCACCTATAATTTCCTATTCCACATATATTGCTTTGTTGTCACTAATTTGACAGGAAGATGAGTGATGATAGAGTTCAGATCGATGATTGTGTCACTGTGGCGCAACTTAATGAACTCTGGCAAAGTATGGAGGAAAGGCAAGATCAAATGACACGTGATCTTCAGGCCCTTATGACTGAAATCAGAGAACATCGTCCTCCTCAAGATGATGCAAGCCACCATAGTGAAGATGAAGAAGAAAGTGATGCAAGAAGAAGAGGTCGCAAGCACCGGAGGGCTGCACATAGCAGAGGGAGTAGGCGAGTTCGAAGGTCTGACGATGAAGAATCTGTAGAAGAGGAAGATAATCATTCACAACATAGTCATGGTCGCCGACGTCACAGGAGAGGCAACCAAGAGGAGAAATTTGGCAAACTAAAATTCAGTATGCCAAAATTTGATGGAGGATCTGATCCTGAAGAATATTTCACTTGGGAATTGAAGGTAGACAAGATCTTTCGGATGCATAATTATTCAGAGCAAAAGAAATTAGCAATGGCATCTCTGGAGTTTGAAGGGTATGCTCTAATTTGGTGGGAACAACTCCTTCATGATCTTGAAGAAAATGGAGAACATCCTATTGTCAGTTGGTAGGAGATGAAGAGGGAAATGAGACTTCGATTTGTGCCCAAGCACTATCGATGAGATCTCTTTGATAAACTACAGAATCTGAGGCAAGGGAGCTTCACTGTTGAAGAATATTACAAAGAGATGGAGAAGGCTATGATTAGAGCCAATGTGCATGAAGATGAAGAGCAAACAATTGCACGTTTCATGGCTGGGCTGCACCGAAATATTCAGCGTATTGTTGAATTTCAGCCATACCGACATCTAATTGATTTGGTGCATCAAGCAACCAAAGCTGAACGCCAACTGCAGCAAGATGCTAAGAGCAGTAAGTCCTCGTCGTTTGGCATAAGGAATTATTCTGGAGGAAGCAAATCAGCGGCAAAGTTTTCTGCTGCACCCTCAGCGGTAAAAGGCTCAAGTGGAGGCTCACGTTCTAATAATCAAGGTAATTTTAGTGGAAAGAACTCTGCTGCCTCGAACATGAGTTCAAAACCTGCAGCATCGAACACTACCTCAGTGGGTTCTACATCCAAGAGTAGTGGCATTCAGTGCTTCAAGTGTGGAGGCCGTGGACATATTGCTAAAGAATGTCCAAACAATCGGGTGATCATTGTGAATGATGATGGAGAGTATGAATCTACTAGTGAAGAAGAGCAGGAACATACTGAAGAACAACACCATCTTGAGCAGGATGTTTGCAAATTTGAAACTGGGGCTGCTCTTGTTGTCACCCAGATTTTAAGTGTGCAAATGAGTGAAGCTAAAAATGGACAGCGGCACAACCTTTTTCAAACCCGAGCCAAGGTTGAAGATAAAGTGTGCAAGGTAATCATTGATGGTGGGAGTTGCCACA
>DXKC01021660.1:0-10677 GCA_031170775.1 Cymbopogon citratus
GCAAGGCGAACAAGGAGCCCCGTGAGCAGCAGTCGTCGGCGCCGCCGGCGAAGAAGACGAAAGGATCAGGGAGCAGCAGCAGCAATTCGTGATGAGCGTCAGAGTGAAACTACTCTACTGATGGTCAGATGAAGGCTTTTACGCTTCGAGCTGGTGAAGTGAAATGCTTATAGGAATATATAGTGTCGATTATTAGGTCGGTTTACTTTGAGTAGCATGGTTTCTTTAAATAAATTTGTTAGTGAATGATTTAGATATTCCGATTGCGGAGCTCTTTCTGAGCAGACAGTTTATATATATATATATACTATTGTGTTTTTAGAATGGAGGCAGCTAGATTACGGCCCGCTGTAATATAAGCTTGTGGTACGGCGCCCTTGCCATTTTTGGCCAAAAGTGCATTATGGTATTACTTTTTTGGCAAGATGTAATCACGCTGGCTTGTTGGTGCACGGAGGGATATTTTTTTCCCTCCATATGTAAACAGCTTACGCAACCCAGGCCCAAATATAGCGACCATGATTTATTTGACATAAAGGCAAATTAGGTCCAGAAATATGCTTTTAGAGACTGCATGTATACCTTCATAAAAGGAGGTACTGAGAAAAAGAATACATGTAAGAAACGAACACATATACATTTGCATTTTTTAAAAGCACAACACTGTGCATGTAGCCCCTAGAAAAAAAACACATTTCAGTATTTTCTCTATAAATAGCTTGCATCTTGCTTCTCCGCACATGGCAGCATGCATCCTGTTTGTCAAAAAAGAAGATAACATGTGTCATATATTTGTTGCAGGATGTAGAAAAAAAATAAGAACCTTATGTTGCCTAATGCATTTTTTCAGGCAATTTAAGTTTCACTCATTAGACAACAATGTATTTCTAAATAAGCAATTTATGTATTATGAAAAAGCAAGTGCACCAGCATAGAAAGGGTAATATAGAAGACATGTGAAATAGGAGCACTGTTGAATAGAAGCAATGTTAAGACAAGGTAAATAGCCAGTGCACTAGTACAGAATAAATGCATAGGAAGAACAATGGGATCTGAGCAAACTTCAAAATTATCAGTTTACCACAAATAGCCAGAGGCATAAATCTACGAGCTTATATTTATCACAGGGTTTCTAAAACATAGATAGCTAAGCTAAAAAGGATTAATAACTATAAAACATAATAGCACAAGAGTTATGGTGTGTTCCTGGAGCCTCTATTGGTAATGAGGTAAAGTTGTACCGGATTGCATTTGCTTAGGCAATTAAATGTCATCCTTTAGGCAATAATGTTTTCATAAATAGGCAATTTAGCATATTCTTACTAGCCAAAAAAGCCACCACATTGTGATAAAAAAGCATGGTGAGACACAGAGCTATAGGCATGAAAAACTAATGAATGCAACCTCAATTCGGTATCCCATGCCTTATGTGCACCCAAGTATGTAGATCTAACACTAAAGAAATAAACAAATCTATGACCATTTACACATTTAAGGTACGGATCAAAGAAAATGATTGATCTAAGGACAGAGCATACATAGATTCGACATTAAAAAAACATACAAAATACACAACCATTTATCATTTAAGTTACTTACCATGGAAAATGGTTCGCTGGAGAGCAGAGCATGACATTGACGTGAAGGGCTGCAACAAAAGGGCACGGCAAACAACAAACATCTTGTGTCATCCGTCATCGTGGCGCTAGCATCCTCCTCTGCCACTAATCCCCTAGTCCATTGCCTCACAAGCATGCCCTAGACAAAAATAAAAAGACAAACCATAAGCACGTGCACCAAATCCAAATTGGGAATATTGGAGAAGCGACCGGAGCCACCACAGAAGCATGGGACGAGTGCAGCGGGGGAGGGGAAAGGGGAGGGGAGGGGGCATCTGGATCCAGCCTCACTCATAATTATTTAACAAACTGAAACATTAAGGTTGAACCTATTTTAAATGCAGCATGCCTGCCAATCTGCAACAGAAGGCTAAATTGCCTATTTAGGAGCACATTGTTGCCTAATAAACGACATTTAAATTGCTTACAAATGATATTGCCTAAGAAAACAGTTGTGTTTCTTTTTCCATGAGTGTAATAAGATAAAAAAAACTCTGCCAGAATAATCTCGCATGATACCTAAAGCAACCCATCAAAACCAAATGAACCTTTGATGTGCAGATTGATGCTTGTATAATTTCACAAGTCTTGTGGGTTATGCCCTATTTCTGCGTGAAAGAAACATAGGCCTATTGCTTGTTCATCAGATATGGAAAAATGCTTGTAGGCGCCTGTGATTGTCGGGGGACAAAAAGAATACATGGAAGAAAAAATGGTTGTGCTCAAAATCAATCAATCGAAAACTAGGAACGTACATCAGACAAGGAATACAAGCAACAAAATCACTCAGATCCCTTGGAAACAAAATTACGAGAGTGAGATAGATGACAGGAGTAATTGAGAAAATAGAGCCGAGATTGAGGTTGTGCTCACCAAATCGGGCTACGTCCGTCAGCCAGCCAGGGGCGCGGCATGTGGAGCAGGGCGTAGACAGGGCAGACGCAGGAGGATCTGGTCGGAGGAAGATGGAGGAGGGCTCCGCCGCCGGAGGGGCTCCGTTGCCGGAGATGGCCACCAACGGAGGGGGATCGAGCGCCGCGAATGGTACTGGGAAGATGGAGCGGGCTCCGCCACCGGAGGGGGATCGAGCGCCGTAGTGGATTTAGAAGAGATGGGGACGGCGGCGACGATGGAGGGAGCCCGATCTGCTAACAAGAGAGACGAGAAGAGAGTCAGAGACGGCTGGCAGTGGGAGACGTTGGATCCAAGAAGAGTCGCCGTGGGCCACTAGCTAGTCGGCTCCTTCCGTTCGTCAACCGACGATGGATGCAGCAGGCCGTGCCGAGCGATCAAAATACGGTCGGCTGGAATAGAGTCTTTACCTTTTAGAATATTGAACGAAGAACTCAAAAAGGCAATATGCAACAGGTATTTTATATGCAAGACCGGTATTTTATAACATTTTCTAGTTTCTGTATCGGAGGTGGCTGTTTTAATTTGTTGTTGGTCGGCTAATATATAATTTTGTTATTGTTTGACTATAAAATATAAACTATTTGTGAGTTATTCTTTTAATTTATATACAAGTTGATTGTCAAAGATGTTGTATGAAAATTAAAATATATCAACTATCCTCCAAAGCCAAAAAAAAAAAAGAGCAAAGGTAACAATCCATGTCATAGAAACTAGAAGCCAAAGGCCAAATATGAAGATACCGGGGAGATTGACATTGACACACTTGGAGTTAGCATCTTTTTGAGCTAGCACTTTTATAGACTCATGCTCTTTTCTCCGTGTCTCTATAAAACTCGTATTAATACTATAGTACTAGTAGCTATGCAAAAGAGCATAGCTCCTAAACCATCCAAACTTCAACAATCAGAAAACCATAAACCAGTATCTAGACTTCAAATTAAGCAAACGGACGACTAATTACCTAAGCATTTCACGACCAGCTCTTTGTTGCTCTTTGCCCCCGACTTCTTCACTTTGGTCTGTCAGGTGCTATCAAACAGTTTTATATATGTTTTTAGAATTTTGGGCGAAGAACATACAAAAGGCAATATGCAACAGGTATTTTATAAGCAAGACCGGTATTTTATAACACTTTCCATATCAGAGGTGGCTATTTATTTTGTTATTGTTTGACTATAAAAATATAAACTACTCTTGTGAGTTATTCGTTTAATGTATATGCAAGTTGATTGTCAAAGATGTTGTATGAAAAATTAGACGATAGCAACTCTGCTGCAAGATCTCTGCCTGCCGCAAGTAATGAAGAGAAATGTTTCCGGTAAGGAACAGTAGATTGTATCATCATCTTGGAATGAACACAATGTCGGTTACTTTGAAGCTACAAAATGATGTCTGTCGATACTGTTTTTAATTCACTAAAATCGACGCATATAACTGCAATAATAACAAAAGTTTCTGCTCCAAATAATTTCATAGAGTTAATAAGAAAAAGCATAGCGCCTAAACCATCCAGACTTGAACAATAAGAAAACCATAAACCAACTACTTATCTAGACTTCAAACTAATTAAGCAAACCATCGACTAATAATTAAGTAGTATCCTAAGCATTTCACCACCGGCCGCCATGCATCCTCTTCACTTTGGGCTGCCATGCATCCTCTTCGGCGGAGGCGGCGACGACTGCTCCTCACGCGACTTCTTCGATTTTTTCAGCATGCTCTCCATCGCCATTGTCCTGTAATATGCCTGCGGCGCCGCGCCGGGCGCCGGCGGTACACCATAAGAGGCGCGTTGCTGCGTGTGCGAGCACAACTGTTGGAGCACGTGCGCGCGTCCCTTGAACCTGAACTCTTCCTTGTCCACCATGCATCCCTTAAGCTGTACCAGCTCGTTCTCCAGCGCCAGGCACACGCTGTCCCCGGCCATAGCCGGAGCCGACCTCTGCAGGCGACCGCGCTGGCGTTCCAGTATCATTCCAGCCTCGCTGAAAGCGCCTCGCTCCGCTGCTGCCCGTGCAGCGGCAATCTCCTCCGCCGCGGCCACGCGGACGCGTTCCCGCTCCACTTCCATGGACACTTCGGGGTTCGATACCTCAGCCGGCCTCTGGACCACGGCGTCGTCGCTGACGACGGCGTCGGCCGCCGTCCCTCCGGTGGCGACGACGTTGCGGTACGTGCATCTCACCCTGACCAGCTGGGTAACATCCTCTGAGGCTTCGGCTCTCGGCACGTCCACGAACAGCAAGAAGCGCCTCTCCTCCTCGGCGTAGAGCTCCCCGACGTCGACCGAGGCGGCGCGGCCCTCGGCGTCGACGCTGCTCTCGTAGCGCCCCGACTTGACCTGCCGGACGCGCACGCCCGGGTGCACGCACTCGACGGCGATCCGCGCGTTCTACACCACGACCGAGAGGAGCCCGCCGATGCACTGCGCGAACGAGTCCTGGATGACCGCCAGGTTCTCGATGAAGGAAAACGTCCCGCGCGCCACCTCCGCGATGGCGTGCATCGCCGCGGCGTCGTGATCGGAGCCGAAACCGAACGTGTGAATCGACCCCGGCCTGTTGTCGGCGTCCCTGAACAGAGGCGGCACGAGGTTCTGGTGGTTCCTACCAACACCGGACATGTTGTCCTGCCCATCGGAGAGAAGGATGACGCTAGTCACGGCGTTCCGGTACCGGCGGTCGGCGAGCACCTCGGATGCCACGAGGAGGCCCTTGGAGATGTTCGTGCTGCCACCAGCAGCCAAAGACTCCACAGCTTCCTTTGCCGAGGCCTTCCCATCGCCTGACATACGCGTGAGCCGGATCTCGCGGCTTGCGTCGTCGGAGAAGGACACGACACTGAGACGGTCGGCGGGGCCGAGGTTGTCGATGACGAATCCCATGGCCTGCTTCAGCAGCGCCAGCTTGCTGCCCTCCATGCTGCCGCTGACGTCGAGCACCGTCACGAGGTCGAGCGGGGCGCGCGCGGCGTCGGCTGCCGCGGCAGCGGCCTCCGCCGGCGCCCTGACGTGCACGAGCACGGCGAAGTTGTCGTGGACTCGTGGTGCGCGTCTTTCGCGACGGCCGGGAACTCGCAGTGCGTCTTCAGCGCCATCTCGATCTCCCCAACGTCGGCCGCCACGCCGCCGGCGTCTGCATCCGCCTGGACAACGCCCTGCGCCACCGTTTCCTCATCGTCGGCGTACTTCCGGGCGGGCGGCGGCGGCGGGACGGGGTCGACGGCCGGCACGTCGCGCCACGGGGCCTTGCAGAGCGGGCAGTCGCGGTTCCCGTGCACGACGCTGTCGGAGATGCAGCGGTGGTGGAAGCTGTGGGAGCACTCGGCCACGAACACGGCCTGGCCGCGGAGGATGTCGCTGAGGCAGATGGCGCACCGGTCGGCGCTCGCGCTCGCCATGGAAGCAGGCGAAGGAAGGAAAGATGGGTTTTCGCTTTGTTGGTTGCGGCTAACTCGAGGATTTTCCTGCACAATAATCGGCGGACGGAGCGGCGGCTTTATATAGCGGGAGATTGACTAGCTAGGGATTTTCATGCACCACCGCACGGATGGCCGACACGTGTGCCCGACAGTCTCAGATCAATTCGAGCGAACCGACTTACGCATTTTTTTTTATCTTTTTTAGGGGAGGAACCGACTTGTGTTTATGCGGCCACGTTTATCAAAGCGACGAGTCCATAGTCACTTGGGCCTTTGACACAAGTCGCACAACGACGTGGCTATCGGCCGGCGTCAGCGGACTCACCGTCGACGGCCAGGGAGAGGTCCGCCCGTTAGCGCCGGTCACCATCGACGCAGGCACACCGACTGATGAGGACGCATGACCGTCGGACTCGATGTGGACACAGGAAGAGCAGTTCGCGTGCAAGGTGCAACCAGCACAAGAACAGCGTCCGATGGTCCGATCCCGTTACGTTAGTCGCACTCACGCCGGCGCGCGCTGGACAAGACAGTAGTGGAGCACGAACAAAATTTAATTTAAGGTGTGGCACAACTACACCATTAAATCTCGATGAATTTGCCTATACGATGTTGCATTATTACTCGGCCACAAGCTCATTTGGAAGACATGGGCTCCTCTCAAAATCAAGATTATGGCTTGCATTCAGACATCGGCATTGGATCGGGGATAGAAGAAGAAGGCATGGCCTTGAAGCCAGAGAACATTGCTTTCTCCGTGATCGGGAAGAGGAACCATCGACCGTATCATCACCACCTGCTCCTACTATAGAGAAGTGTGGTTCTTCCTCTCCAGGTCGTGGGCCTCTAGCTTCCGCACCCGGCTGCGACAACTCGTAATTGAGCCGGCTACTTCAGAAACGCATTGAGCCGGCTGGTGGAGGAGGCTACGTTCAGCGACCAACAGCAAATGACGACGAGGCATGGACTCATTGTACTAGTATCATGGCAAATTTGGAAGGAGCTCAATGCATGTTGCTTCAGAAACGCATTGACATCGGTCAGTGAAACGATGCAAATCATCAAAGCCAAAGCCAATCGATGGATCCAGGCCGGGGCAGAGGGGCTCCGAAGTTTGGCTCATAGATAGCCTAGCTATATTGAAGGCAATGCCTCTTTGGATGTAATCTGTCCAAATGCAGCGCTTAAGTAATCATGTGCAGGGGCGGAGCTAGAGGGTGGTCCTTGTGGGCCGCGGACCACCCTACGTTTGGCCCAACCGAAGCCCATACATGTAGTATCCGCTGGAGTCCATACATCGTGTACATCCACTGGAGACCCTAGAGTCCATACATCTTGTGCGTGTACGTCTCAATCGATCGTGTCTTTCCGGCGGCCACTGTCTAGTTGCCGATTTTATTCTGTGACGCAACTGCAATGCTGCTGGCGCCCGACGGCAAGCACCGCTGCAGCGGTCGGCCACTCCCCATTGTACTCCATCGACATTGCCACTCCACGATGGCAAACAAAAAGCAATAGCCCAGGAGGCACTCGATCTGATCAGGGTCCTAGCGGCTCCTAAGTCTGAACTAGTTAGCTAATGTTAAGCTAATACTCCTTTATTCACGAGCACATACTATCATACTCATGTTTGTTTTTTCGTGTCAGTGTCTTTGATTCTAATATATTGATCAGTTCATATATTTGTTTATCAACATGTTAAATTTGTAGTGGTTAAAAAAATTAGACAATGGACCACCCTAGCTTCAAATCCTGGCTACGCCACTAATCATGTGTCGTGGCATTCTTGTAACATAAACCTCTTTCTTTGTTGTAATATAATAATACATACTCATGCATATCGAGACAAAAATCTTGATGAGTCAATTTATGGTAAAAGGCATAGGACAAAACATGAAAGCATTGTTTAAAAGAAGTGGATCTCATAACCAGCTTAGTGTACTTAGTCCCTGCCCCTCTTTCTGTTTGGTAACATACTAACATAATAAGCAATGTAAAGTGTTCGTCTCTCTTCTTTACGGTGGCGGAGGTAGGATATTTTTAGCCTGAGCGCAACGTAATACTATGGATCTGTTGGCAGGGTTCTAACAGGATGACTCTGGCTCCATGTGTGACAGTTTTTTGATAATTTGTGTTAGGTTTGTGAGGAGGGCGGGAGAAGCCATATTTCCTCGGATTTGGCTACTCTATAAAAACATGACTCTAGCTCCTCGGTAGAGGGCTGCGGAGAGAAGAAGAGAAGAACTTGCTAGTTTCTCAGGTTGGTACATTGTTTCAAGTGGTGAGCCCAGCCACCAGCCTAGGGTGGCAGCCTTGGCTCCGCCCGTGCTTCCTTATGTGTACAATTATGTCTATATATTACTCCCTCCGTTCCACAAAGCATGCAATTCTCCTAGCTAGGTAGGGCTATGCACCTGTAAGAGTTGCTGTTGCGCTTGTGTCCGGTAAACTAGGTAGGGCTATGCACACCTGATGCTGTTGCGCTTGTGTCATATCGAGTTATCGACGATGAGGAAAAAAAATACAGTCTTGCAAAGTTGTCTACAAAAATATTCTTCAGTTTTGCTTTTCACAGGTAATAAAAGCATGAGAATAAGAAGACAAGTAGTGTCCTACGGAGATGTTTTTGACTGGATGTACTAATTTTTTTCAATGCATTTATATGTTTTTTTTTAGGAAAATGCATTTATATGTTGAATTCTGATGGTTTCTAACATGTCTCTTTTCTTCTATGGTTAATATATATTTAGCTTTTACGTCAATGAAATGATGAGTAAGATTTTACGTATGTTCTACGTTGTACGGCTATCTATCATGAGATTCCTTTTTTTTTCTTTGACAAATCCATCATGAGAGATTCTATGCATATGTATACCCGTATATAGCAGCGCTCGGGGAAAAAAAGGAAACAAAATGGCCGAGAAAACACGGAACCGGACAAAAAAAGGAAACAAACAGAGTACGGAGGAAGGACAATTGGATTTTAAAATGGAATAAGATCAGTTTACCATTTATGCGCCGACTATACTAGCATTGCTAAGGCGGTAAATCCCTTTCGTCCTGCTATATATATAAATGTCGTCTCGTCAAAAACCACAAATACAAACGGCATCTGCCTTGGCGACACCGTCGTCGTCTCGTCCGTCTCGTCAAAAACTAGCAATTGTGAAACGCCGTCGAGATCAATCTAGGTCATCTGCTTCCATGGAGCACACCGCCGCCGCCGTCAACCGGTGCGCCATCTGCCTTGGCGACATCCTCCGTGGACAGGCCGTCTTCGTGGCCGATTGCTCTCACAGCTTCCACCACCGCTGCAGCTTCGACAGCGTCATGCATGGGAACCGCGACTGCCCGCTCTGCAAGGTCCCGTGGCGCGACGTGCCGGCCGTGGACCCAGTCCCGCCGCCGCTGCCCGCCCGGATGTACGCCGACGACGAGGAAACGGTGGCGCAGGGCGTTGTCCAGATCGACGCGGACGCCGCCGGCGCGGCGGCCGACGCTGGAGAGATGGCGTTGAAGACGCACTGCGAGTTCCCCGCCGTCGCGAGGGACGCGCAGCACGACAACTTCGCCGTGCTCGTGCACGTCAAGGCGCCCGAGGCCGCTGCCGCGGCAGCCGACGCCGCGCGCGCCCCGCTCGACCTCGTGACGGTGCTCGACGTCAGCGGCAGCATGGAGGGCAGCAAGCTGGCGCTGCTGAAGCAGGCCATGGGATTCGTCATCGACAACCTCGGCCCCGCCGACCGCCTCAGTGTCGTGTCCTTCTCCAGCGACGCAAGCCGCGAGATCCGGCTCACGCGAATGTCGGCCGACGGGAAGGCCTCGGCAAAGGAAGCTGTGGAGTCTTTGGTTGCTGATGGCAGCACGAACATCTCCAAGGGCCTCCTCGTTGCATCCGAGGTGCTCGCCAACCGCCGGTACCGGAACGCCGTGACCAGCGTCATCCTTCTCTCCGATGGGCAGGACAACATGTCCTGTGTTGGTGGGAACCACCAGTACCTCGTGCCGCCTCTGTTCAGGGACGCCGACAACAGGCCGGGGTCGATTCACACGTTCGGTTTCGGCGCCGATCACGACGCGGCGGCGATGCACGCCATCGCGGAGGTGGCGCGCGGCACGTTTTCCTTCATCGAGAACCTGGCGGTCATCCAGGACTCGTTCGCGCAGTGCATCGGCGGGCTTCTCTCGGTGGTGGTGCAGAACGCGCGGATCGCCGTGGAGTGTGTGCACTCGGGCGTGCGCGTCCGGCAGGTCAAGTCCGGGCGCTACGAGAGCCGCGTCGACGCCGAGGGCCGCGCCGCCTCGGTCGACGTCGGCGAGCTCTACGCCGAGGAGGAGAGGCGCTTCTTGCTGTTCGTGGACGTGCCGAGAGCCGAAGCCTCAGAGGATGCCACCCAGCTGGTCAGGGTGAGATGCACATACCGCAACGTCGTCGCGACAGGGGGAACGGCGGCCGACGTCGTGGTCAGCGACGACGCCGTGGTCCAGAGGCCGGTTGAGGCGTCAAACGCCGAAGTGTCCATGGAAGTGGAGCGGGAACGCGTCCGCGTGGCCGCAGCGGAGGAGATCTCCGCTGCACGGGCAGCAGCAGAGCGAGGCGCTTTCAGCGAGGCTGGAATGATACTCCGACACCAGCGCCGTGTCGTGAAGTATTCAGCCCCGGCGATGGCCGGGGACACGGTGTGCTTGGCGCTGGAGGAGGACCTGGAAGAGCTCGAGGAAT
>DXKC01021676.1:0-17453 GCA_031170775.1 Cymbopogon citratus
GTAGTTGTCGTCGCGCGCAGATTATAGTCCACGTCTGCGCTCTTGCCCTTGTGCAGCGATGCGCCCCAGGCAATAGTTGAGTAACTAGCACAACAAGTGTAGCACATGATGTCAATGTACAGTTGGTTTTTTCAGAGATTTGCCGGTAATGCAACAGTTGGTTTCAGCACGTATGTTGTGTTACCTGAGCGACATGATGGCGGCAGCGAGGGAGACGGCAGAGATGGAGTTGAAGTTGGGGAGCTGGGAGAGGACGAAGTGGACAGAGGCGAAGATCATGATGAAGTAGGAGAGCTTGATGTCGTTGTTGCACTTGCCATCGCAGATGACGTCGTGGAACTTCTTGAGGGACTGGCCGCCGGTGACCATGTAGATGATGTTGAGGCTCACCTCCACGGCGAGCTGCTGCGGCACCACGATCCAGAGGCCCAGTCGCTCGCCGAACACGTGCTGCCCGAGCTCGTGGTAGCGGTCGAACCGCTTCCCGGGCACCATCTCGTGCATCTCCACCATCTGCCATAGCGTGTACAGCGTGATGATCCATGATAAGATCATCACCGCGATGCCAGGGCCCCTGCAGTACGCATGCCGATCAAATCATTAAAACCATCATTTTGATCGATATCTCCCAGGTAAGTTGCTTATTATCAGGTGACTGATGTTAAGAGTTTTGTATACATGCATGTTAGTCTTGTAACTGTCACATCCTGTACAACAGTGACAGATTAACACACACGAGACTACTAATAAAAAAGCCAAAAAAGAGGACAGGCAAGTCAAGATACCCCTACCAGTCAACATAAGAGCAGGAAAGAGACAGATGGGCCAACTTGAGATTTTTTTTTTTTTGGCACCAATCAGGGAAAAAATCTGGATTTTTCTTATTTCATCAATCTATTTATATTGATTGAAAGGTAATCGATCAACGACCAGAACAAACAAATTAAAGGCACGTGATTAACGCCAACAGATAATTAAGCAACAGATTGAACTTCGGCCGGGGATCCAAACTGAAATATATACGGAAGACGGATTTGGATTTGTGGATGATGAAAGGTAGGTAGTGTACGCACCAGCCAAGCTCGGACATGGCGTAGGGAAGGCCAAGCACGCCGGCGCCGACCATGGCGGTGACATTGTGGAAGGCGGAGTACCACCACTTGGCCTTTCTGGAGGAGTTGATAGGGAGCCAATCATCGATAGCCTTCTCCTCTTTGGTCCTGCCGCCATCGTCCTGCTCCTGCATGTGCGGTGAGTTTATCATCTACTAGTGCATCATCTAAGATTTCGATTTCCTTTGGCAAGGAAGAGAGAAAGAGAGACACATATCGATTGAAGAAGGCACTGCACATAGTCCGTAGGTACCTTTTGAGGAGAGAAACTCTGGGGCGGTGATTGCGTCCCCATGGAAGGGATGATAGATGGCACAACTTCACCTTGAGCTACGGTAAGAGAGGTCGATGGAGAGGCGGCGCAGGCAGCAGGGGCTCCTTGCCTGTTTATATGCGGAGTAGCAGATCGCAAATGATCAAATGGCGGCTCTGGAGTCAGCTCTGCACATGCGGTTGCCGAGAAAGACGACCCGCGTCGAGTCTCCGGATCCACCCGATTTTTCCAGCAGCTGATAGCGGCACGACTAAATAGGGCAGTTCGTTGTAGGTGGCAGCGCATAGAAAGATCCTGGCTCCATGTGTTACGCAAACCAACCACTAGATCTCATCTTCCTCCGATTCCTCTCACGCTTGGTTTATTGGCCTCAAGACTTGAGATTTAGTTTTTTGAGGGAAAAGACTTGAGATTTAGTTGGCTTATATACGGAGTATCAGGGGCCTAATTGGTTCTTTAGGACTAAAGCTATTTCATTTTAGTCCCTAAATTATCAAACAGAGTGACTAAAGTAGAAACTGAATAGTCCTTTTTGTGGGTACGTATACATCTTTAAGTTAGTGTCTCATTGTTAATAAAAAAAGTTAGTGTCTCGTTGTTTGCTTATCAACTAGCACTAGGATCAAGTATAATAAGAGGCTATAAGTAGTTTTGTATACGTATGCTGATGTTGATGAGAGAGGATGAGAGAAGAGAAACAGAATGTAAATTTATAGCTAGCTTATGCACAAGAACTAGGACAGATGGCCCAACAGCTAATGGCATGAGGCACGAGTAAGTAGCCGAGTTAGTTGTAGGTGGCAATACACACTGGAAGTTCAGGCTGACTATGTGCTGCACAAACCGCTAGATTGGAGGTTCCGTATGCTGATGTAGATGAGAGAGAGAAGAGAAGATAAAAGTAAGTAGTAGCAGAGTTAGAGTATCTCCAACAGTTTGGCAAATTTCACTTGGCCAATCTCCTAAAAAGATATGTAAAGTCAAAAAAGAGCCTCTCTCCAATAGTTTGGCAACTTTCACTTGCCAAATCCAAAAAAAGAAAGGCCCCACCAGAGTTGTTGGTTGACATGTATGTGGGGGGGAGGGGGGGGATCGCATCGCCTCCTAGAGTCGGGCGTAGGGGGAATAGAATGCCGCCGTCTCTGAGTTCTCCATCCTCCGCCGCCGGCTAGACACATAACTAGTCTTATCCTTTCCCTCTGCCGGCGAACTACTCCACCAGTCGGCCATCTCCTACTCCCATCCGCCTCCAGGTGATCTAGGTTTTCGTATTTGACAACATTTTTCGGTTAGGAATCGTGCCTAGGAAGAGATCTCGTGCTCGAAGAGAATTGAACGATGCATCATCAGATGACGATGACTCTCTGATATTATCGGGCGCTCAAATTGTGCAAGCCAGTTCAGATGCCAAAGAAAACACGGTGGCTTTGTCATAGGACATAGAGTTATTCACCGTGATAGAGAAGGCAGGCACGAAAGGATGTTAGGATTATTTGGCGGATAATCCGATGTACGGCCCTGAAATATTCCGTCGAAGGTTGTTGTTCTTTCAATTTAGTTTCATTTGTTGTATGTGCTTAAATATTATTTGAGTTGTTAAGCTGTAGTTTTGTTTTTTTAGGTATAGGATGTCTAGGGAGCTCTTTTCGTATGCATAATGAATGCAGTTGAAGCACATGATGAATACTTTTTCCAAAAAAGAAATACGGCCAATGTACTTGGATTGAGTTGCTTCCAAAAGGTCATTGGCGCAATGCGTATGCTCACTTATGGGGTTCCAGCTGATGCGACAGATGAGTACGTTCATATTGCCGAAACTACTGCACTTGAGAGCCTATGTAAGTTTGTTCGTGCAGTTGTTGAGATTTTTTGGAGAGGAATACCTCAGATATCCGAATGAGGCGGACACAATACGCTTACATGTAATGGGTGAGCAAAAAGGCTTTCCAGGAATGTTAGGGTCCATAGATTGTATGCATTAGGCATAGAAGAACTGTCCATACGATAAATAAGGGCAGTACAAGGGGCATGTGGACAAGCCAACTATCATTTGGAGGCTGTTGCTTCGAACGACCTTTGGATATGGCATGCATTCTTTTGAATGCCCGGGTCTTATAATGACATCAATGTTCTTCATAGATCTCCCTTATTTGATAAGCTGGCAGAAGGTTATCCACCGACAGATAGGGCCGCGCGAGGCAAATTTATCCACCGAGAGAAGACTGGGCTGCGAGTAGGAACAGATCACGGGAAGGGGAGGAGAAACTTTCGACAGGACGCGCGCGGGAAGTCATCGCGCGAGAAGCAGAACTTTCATCGCGGGTGCGGGAATTCTCTCGGTGACGCATGGGCTCAGATGCGGAGTCAACTACACACGCGGAAACATACGCGCGCGGCAGGGAAGGATGCCAAGCTCGGAGACTTGCCAACCCAGTTTGCTAAATTCCTGGAGAGAAGTTTTTCTACTTTTGCCAAATTTTTAGGATGCCAACCCAATTTTCTGGTTGACCATGTGTTGCACACACCACTAGATCCCTTCTTCCCCCGATCTTATAGGTTTAAATTGGATTGTTGGCCCCAAGACTTGGAGGTTTTAAGGAGTATTAGAAGCCTATGTAGTTCTATGGAACTAAACTTTTAATCTCTCTACTTTAGTCCATAAATTACCAAACATAGTAACTAAAATAGAAGACTAAATGGCTTAGTCCTTTAGTCCCTTTAGAGGTACATGACTCGCTATTTTGCCGCTACAGCTCGAAATAGCTTCTTGCGGCAGAGTGCCGCTATTTGCGTTCATGCACAATTTTGCCGCTATAGTCTGATATAGCTCCGCTAATCACGGTTGATAAAACGCTAAACACTATTCACTTAGCTCGCTATTTAAAATATGGAACTATATTCAATAATTTTGTTGTATAATTACGTTGGTGTCTCGCTTTATGCTTGTCAACTAGCAATAGGATCAAGTATAATAAGAGGATGTATGTAGCCTGTATATCTATATGCAGATGTGGATAGGAGAGAGGAGAGAAAAGGAAGAGAATGTAAGTTTGCAGCTTATACAAAGAACCAAGAGAGATCCCGCAGCAGGATGGCGCCGATACGAGTAAGTAGCGGACTTAGTTATAGGTGGGCAGCAGACATCGAATGATCCTTGCTGACCATGTGTTGCGCACACTGCTAGATCCCTTCTTCTCCAATCCCTCTCAGATTTGGTTTGTTGGCCTCAAGACTCAGAGGTTTAGTTGGCTTATATTAGATCTATATAGCTCCTGGCTGTATTTATTAATATTATTGTATCTTTAAGTTGGTGTCTTCTTATATGCTTGTCAACTAGTACTAGGAGCAAATATAAAGAAAGATTGTAAGTATGCTATTCCACTACTACAAAAATCTTTTGCGTGTCAGTCGGTTTCGGTTTTCCACGGCGGGCATTGGTATCCGCCGCGGTGATAAGGCCACGGTAAATCGTGGCATCACCGCAGCGGGCGCCAGTGCCCGCCGCAGATAATCTGGGGCGCCCGCCGCAGATAATCTGGTAGCTACGGCGGGCAGTTTACAACGCCCGCCATGATTAATCCATGGAGAAAAACAAAACAAAAAAGAGAAAGCCCACATGGGCTTGGATATGGGCCTCATGGATGTGGATCATGCCGCCGCCGTCGTAGCTTAGATCCGCGGCAGCAGGTTCCTCCTCGCCGGATCCGCCGCCTACGGAGGTCCTCTTCACCCAATCCGCCGCCAGGTGCCGGATCTGGCCAGAGGGCGTAATCTTGGCTTCCGACCAGGGTGATACCGTGCCGTCGTCGGACCACCCCCTGCGCCAACAAAAGACACGGCCCACGTGATGACGCAACCCACGCGTGACGAGCCTCCGCGCTAGGCGTCGATGGTGCATGATCATGTTCCTGTTAGTTTTCTGTGCATGTGCAGGTGCTTATGTCAGCTACTGCAGCTATATGTTGTTGATAGAACACATGAATTCATTTTTTTCTGTTTTCTCTTCTTTCTTGCTTAAGTCAGAAACTGCAACTATATGTTGTAGATAGATAGGACACGTGAATTTATTTTTTTTCTGTTTTCTCTTCTTTCTTCTCTTTTCCCCCCTGTGTTGGGTGAGTTTTTTCTTTCTTTCTCTTTATTAATTTTATTCTTTTATTTTCTATATCTTTTAGTTTTTGTCATATTTCTTTATTAAATGATTTTAATACATCATTATATCCGTATTTCTTTTCCTTCTTTTTTCATGATCTTTTTATTATTCTTTTTTACTTTTTTATTATTTATTTCATTCTTGTTCCTTGATGTATTATTGGAGGTTCCGTGATGTAATACAAGATGTTCTGTGACGTATTATTGGTTGTTCCATGGTGCAATAAGAGATGCTCGGTGATATATTATGGGATGTTCGGTGATGTATTATTGGTAGTTCCATGATGTAATATGGAATGTTCGGTCATGTATCATTGGATGTTCCATGATGTAATATGGATGTTCCGTGATGTATTATTCTCCGTGGAGCAGACGAAGGGAGGGAGCCGCTGCGCTACGGGTCGAGGAGGAGGGCGCTACGGCCACCGGGGAACGCCTTCACCACATGGAGTAGAGGGCGGCTCGAATCGCCGATGGGTGGCCACCGCGCGACGAGCCACTGCGCCACGGGTCAGGGAGGGAAGGCCCTCCAGCCACTGGGGAACGCCACCGCCGCCGCTTGCTGTCTTGAGGGTGAGGTAGAGAAAGAGGAGTCCGAGTGAGGAAGAAAGATAGGAGGCTGAGTGAGGGGCGAAGAGGCGGAGGCCGCGTCGGGCACGGAGGCGCTGAGATGCGGCGTTGGGTGGATTGGAGTGAAGTGATGTAACCTAAGACTCAGTACTTATACTTAGAGGCAGAAATCGGGCCTCTTGGGCTTATTGGGCCTTATCAATTTACCGTGACGGGCTTTATAGGATGCCCACCACGGTTAATCGATTTACCGTGGCAAGCATCTTAAAACGTCCGCCCTGTGGCGGGCATCTTAACATGCCCGCCGTGGTAAATTAATTTAGCGTGGCGGGCAAAAGTGCCCGCCACGGTAAATAAAAAACGCCCGCCTCGGTAAATCGTGAGATTTACCGTGGCGGGCCAAAATAGGTGTCCACCATGGTTAAGTTTTTGGGGTGTCTCGTAAAATCATTTTTGTAATAGTGTTTGCAGGTGAAAGAAAGAGAAGAGAAATGGATTGTAAGTTTACAGCTAACTTATATATGTACAAGAACAAAAGAAGTTTATGGGAGAAACAAATAATAGATCATATAGGTGAGTTAACCTATATGACCTGGCGAATGGATTTAGTTATAAGTTTTCATATAGCGGGTTACGAGCTGTATTATTAATCTTTCTCTTGGCACCAGTAGTAGGAGTACTGGTATAGCAGTAGCAGTAACGTGCTTGTGTTTATTGTGCCTAATAAAATAAGGAAAGCAGTGCAAGGGTTGACTGGGAATTCCTTCCAGATGAATCAATCAAATGATGAGAGGATTGACTGACCCTGAGTGGATAAGGGCGACTTGCCGTACTATTCCTTCTCCCCCTCCGATTCATCCCGTACTTCGATTCTTTTGCCAAAATCCATTCTCCTCCTTCTCTCATCGCATAGATCGTCTCTTCCCCCATCTCTCCAACCTGTGATTTGCCGTGTTTCGCCCAATAGTTTGGTGGGTGCCATCGCCTGCTGCCTGGATCCGCCGTCGGCGGCTCCTTCCCCGCCACCTCTCCCCTGGCGGCGAATCTGGCCAGCCTTCTTTGTTCGCCTCAGGTTTGGCACGCTCCGAGCCTTTGCCTCCGTCGCCATGCCTCGCACCTCTGCCGCTGCGTCTCCGCCTGCTTTACCTCTGCCTTCGGCCGCCACCGCGTCCTCCCGCCGCCACCCCATCGCCCCTTCTCCTGGCGCCCCTCCTCCGGCCGTTCTCTGTCCCTCTTCCCGCCGCCCCTCCTCCTGCCGCTGCACTGCTGCTCCTCCTCCCGCCGCCCCTTCTCCCGCCGCCCCTCCTCCCGCCACGCCTCGGCTATGGAGGTTGCTTCTCACCATCCGCCACCTCCATCCGATCCACCAGATAGAGCCGCCACCACCCCAATCTTGCCTATCCCTCAATCACATGCCGCCTCGGCTCGTCCCTCCACGCTCGCCATGCCTACCACCTCGACTCATCCCCCTCTGGCTCCTCCCTCCACGCTCGCCATGCCTACCACTACGACTCATCACCCTGCGTGCGCCACGCCTTCCGCCACCCCTCTTGAGATAGATCTCCATCCTTGTGAGGTGGATCCTTCTAACCACGACCTCAGGGTGGCCTTAGACCGATTCCAACAGCTGTCGGAACGTGCTACTCCGAGTTCCAGCTGTCAACCTCCTCCTAGCAGTGGACAAGCACAGTTCAACCTCCTCCTGATGGTAGCTGATCCAATGGGTAATGCAGCGCCAATCTCGGAAGATACTGCAAGAGCAGCCCTCAACAACATCTGGAGGGGAAGAGCCAGGAATATTGATGAGGTAATGCAAAATTTGTTCCTTGCTGGATGGGATACTGAGAGGGATATGATTTGGGTTCTTCAGCAGTTCAGCGCCAGCCTTGGAACCTGAGTGGTAAAATTTTGCTAGTTGAAAAATATGTTGCTGATAACAATAGAGATGATTACCACTCTCAGTATACGGATGTGGTTGTTAGGATTTTTGGTATTCCTAGTGAGCTTAGAACTGAAAGTAACCTTCGTGAAATTATTCAGTGCATTGGGCATGCTTCTGCTTGGATTATGCTGAATCCCAGAAACATTAATTTGGATCCTTATTATGCTGATGTTAGAATCAAGATTCATGTTAACTTACCTCTCAAAGATAAGATCATTTTGCCAGTCCCTGGAATAGGGAATATGCCTTTTTGGGTTCACTCTAAAAAGGTTAATCCACATTGCCAAAGCACTACAAGACGTCCTCGACATGTTACTGCTAAGGCTCTGGCACCGGCCAACAGGGCGCTCAGGGTGCCATGAGCTACCTATCCTGGAACTGTAGAGGCTTAGGCAGAAGCCTCTGCAGTTCCACCATGGTCCACCTCTACCGCCTGCTATCCTCTACTAGAGCCCAGGTATGCTTTGTTTCAGAAACTCGTAATTCTACTATTTCTAAGATTTCTCTTAAGAACCACTTTAATCTTAACAATGCTTTTGTAGTTCCCTTCCAAGGCCAATCGGGTGGCCTTTGGCAGATGTGGAATGATGAAATAGATGTGCAAATCTTTGATCATAATCATCATTACATATTTGCCAATTGTATAAATAGAGCTACACAGAATCCGTTCAGTTTAGTCTGTATCTATGGTGACCCTCACCATCATGCTACTAGTATAATTTGGGATGATGTGTTGAACTTTGTAGTGTCTAACAGTAATCTGCCTATGTTATGTATGGGGGACCTTAATGAACTCATGCACGTTAATGAGAAGCTAGGCCCTGGTTGTGCTGATGTGAATCGTATTAATGAATTCTGTGCGTATATTAAACAGTGTGGTTTTATCGATCTTGGTTACAATGGGCCTGCTTATACCTGGACTAATAAGAGATTTTCTTCTGTGCCTACTTATGAAAGACTTGATCGATGTTTAGGGAATGCAGAATGGTGTATGGCGTATCCTGGTACTTCGGTCTTGCACCTTCCCATGATATACAGTGATCACACACCCATCCTTGCGGTCTCCAACTCTCATCGTCCTCGTATTAACAAACCTTTCCGCTTTGAAAATTGGTGGCTTATGGATAATGAGTATCATGACATTGCAAAACAAAGTTGGCAGCGCTCTTCTTCTCGTGATTTCTCTCAAAAGACTAAATTTCTTGCTACAGACCTCAGGGAATGGAGAAGAAAGAAACCAAAAAATAATGATCTCCTTGCTCAAATCGAAACTCAGATGCTTGATCAACAGAAGCTGCATCCCTCCATGCAGGATCACAATTTACAACAGCAGCTTCACCAGAAACATCAAGATCTTTTGGACAAGGAAGAAAGTTACCACATACAACAGGCCAAAAAGAAATGGGCTGTTGCTGGGGATAGGAACACTGCTCTCTTTTATCAAGCTATTATAAAAAGAAATCATAAAAATAGAATTTCTCATCTTCTTAACCCTGATGGTTCCCATTCCACTACACCTGATCAAATAACTAATACCTTGGTCTCTTACTTTCAAGACATTTTCACTTCTCAGTGCAGGAACCACCACAAAGATCCTCATCACCTCGATGACACCACCCGTGGGGATGTATCTACCTCAGTTATTCATCATCTACACTCCAACGGCCAGCCTCACTTCCACACTTCTACTGATTCAAGAATCCAGGAGGAGGAGGCCCTCTATACAAATGAAAACTTCAGGTACACTTATTCCATTCCCACCATAGAGGAAGTTCATGATATCATTAAACAAATGAGAAGCAATGCTGCTCCTGGCCCTGATGGTCTCAACGCTGCTTTCTATAAGTCAGCTTGGGGTTGGATCAAGGATGATATTTACAAGGTAGTGAAGGATTTTTATACTCATGCTTGCATGACTAATGATATTAACCAAACTTTTATCTCTTTAATTCCTAAAAAGAACAACCCTGCTATCCCTCAGGATTACAAACCTATTAGTTTATGCAATGTAATCTATAAAGTTATCACTAAATCCCTGGCCAATAGAATTAAGAATCATCTACCTAATTATGTTAACCAGGCTCAATCTGCTTTTGTTGCTCACATGCATATTTCAGCTAACATCATAATTACTCAGGAAATCATTCTTTCTTTCCATCTAAAGAGTTGGAAAGATCAAGCTTTCATCCTTAAAATTAATTTAGCAAAAGCTTTTGACAGACTTGAATGGAACTTTATCTTAGCTGCTCTCCAAAGGTTAGGACTCAACCACAGTTTTATTAATCTCATACAAGCTTGCATTTCCTCACCTACATTTTCTATTCTAGTCAATGATGAACCCTCAAGCCAATTTAACTCTCAAAGAGGACTGAGACAAGGCTGTCCCTTATCGCCCTATCTCTTTGTTATAGCCATTAATGAACTCTCCATCAGATTGTAGGAAGAACTCAGCAATAGAAATCTTTTAGGTATTTCTTTGGGCCTTAACGCTCCTCCTATTCATTGCCTCTTGTTTGCTGATGATCTTATTCTCTATGGTAAAGCTACTCGGCAGGAAGGTTTAACTATCAAGGCTGTCCTTGATCAATTTTGTCTTAAGTCTGGTCAGACTCCCAACCTTCACAAATCTGCTATTTACTTTAGTAAGAATGTCCCCACTCACATAAGAAGGCAGATTAAAGATGTATTTCCTGTTCCTAATTTGCAACCTAATACTATGCACCTAGGCCACCCCTTGATTTTCAGTCACAATGACAAAAATAGGGCTTATAACTTTATCTACAACAATTACTTCGCTAAGTTTGGTACCCTCAAAGCTAATAAATTGAACCGTGCTGGTAGACTTCAATATATTAAATATGTCCTTGCTTCTATCCATGTTTACTATATGTCCATTGTTCTATTTTCCAATTCTTTTATAGAGAAAATTAACTCAATCATCAAAAGATTTTGGTGGACAGGGGCGCAGGAGGAACAAGACACCACTTCTATAGCCTACCGCTCTTGGGAGGATATTTGCAAACCCACTCATCAAGGAGGGCTTGGGGTCAGAGATATGGAGATGATCAACAAAAGTCTCATTATTCATGCTACCTAGAAGATAGCTAACAATAATACCCCTTTCCTTTCAGCAATCCTAAAGGCTAAATATCATCCTAATGACTCTTTTTGGAGGGCCCCTAACAGGGGTTCCAAATCCATATTTTGGTCCTCTATAATGCAGGTCAAGGATATTGTTATCAACAACTCCACTTATCAAATTCATGCTGGGAATTCTTCCATTTGGTCTTCGCCTTGGACCTCTGTTTGGGACAATATTCATGATCACCTCACTGTTCCAGTAGTCACCAACCCTCTTCCTGACAAAGTAGCTGATCTCTGGAACCCTAGCACCCATAATTGGAATCACCATCTCATTACCTCTATTTTCAGTGCACAAGTTGTCCAAGCCATTGAAGACACTCCTCTTGTCAACTCTGCAGCAAATGACATTCTAAGATGGACTCCTGCTAAGAATGGGATGTGTACCTCCAAATCAGCTTATCAGCTATTGGCTAGCCAACAGACTCACCAGTTGCCTTCCTCGGGTTCAAGATGCATCTCAGCAGATGCAAACTTCATCTTACAAAAGGTATGAAAATCTAAAACTATCCCTCCCATCCTCAAAACTTTTGCTTGGAGGCTCATTAGAAGAGCAATTGCTACTACTGAAAGAGCAGGTAGATATTCTAGTCATATTAATCAAAATTGCTCTTACTGTGGTGAAATTAAAACTGATCAATATCTTTTCCTTAAATGTCACTTACCTGCTCAAGTGTGGTCTACTGCTGACCCCCAACTCCTTACTAGTACTATCCATAATGAATTAGATGGTATTCAGATGACTTTGCTTGCTCTAATCACCCCTAATCCTTCTGAAAGTACTTTATTTAAAATATTATTTCTGTTGTGGTACATCTGAAAGGCTAGAAATAACAACAGGTTCCAATGCAAGACTTGGACGTCAGCTCAAATTTATCATGCAGCTCAGGCCCACATGAACACTCAACTGCAAATACTTCTCCTGTAATATGCAACTCCCTATCCTACTGAAGACCAAATCCATGCAACTGACCAAACTACTCCCTATCCTACTGAAGACCAAACAATGAAGGTATGACTGATTTATATGCAGGAACAGGCCGAGCAAATACTTCTCAACAACCTGCAGGCGAACAGCAGCACCACCTTTAGAATCATGGTCACCATATTGTGGATCAACGGATCTAGATTCCTGCTGCATCCACCGTCCACAGCACGATGGCCAATCAAGGTATGACCTTTTCCAATGCAGGATTCACCAATTTAGCACCACAAGACGATGGCACATCCACAAGTATGACGGATCAATGGCTGGTGCCATTCCCAAGTTCTCTTCGAGGCCCTCGCTGTTACACTGATGCATCTACTCATCCAGATCAACCTTCTGCTGTCCCTAGAGATGCAGGGATTGGTATGTTTATTGTTGATACACAGGTACAACCCCCTCACAGTATCTTCATCAAGGCGGCCCTGAAGAACTCCTCTGTCATTATGGCAGAGGCTGCTGCTATGGCGCTTGCCACTGAGGTGGTCTCAGCCTTGCAGATGAATCATGCGACCATGTTATCGACAGCTGGTCCAATTCGCTAATGCCTCTGATCTTACTCATCCACCGGATTGGCGAATCAAACCCTTCACTCAGATCATCTCCTCCAACGTGAGTGGTACTACTACAACTCAAATTAGGAGGATTAAAAGGGAACAGAATCAGATGGCTGATTCTCTTGCGCGACAAGCTCTTAGTGCCATAGGTTCTCATCTTTGTTCATTTCAAGGTGTTTGTACCTATGAGGCTCATGATCTTGAGTGCCCACTTCTTATGGCACTCCAAAATATAACCATTAACTATGTAATGGTTCTTTCAGCTTCTTGCTGTTAATCAATATATTCTCTGGTTTCTTGTAAAAAAAAAAAGGAAAGCAGTGCAAGACATGGACACATGTACGGTCCAGTGCGTCGTCGTCGTTTGATTTGTTTCATACTTCAGAGGCTCTATATATTTAGCTTCACACTGATGATAAGTCAAGTCCAACGTGATCTGTCGTCATCAGGAATTGCGTACGCGTGTTCTGTAGGAAATGTGCCTGTCCTCTCTGTCCAGCGTTTCATTTTCAACCCCAATCAGGCACGTACACCGGAGTGCACCTTGCGCTCTCTCTCTCTCTCTTTGAGAATGTCCTGGTGTATACTTGCTGGGTGTTGAAGGCGGCGAGAGGGCCGTGACCGAAGACTAATCTCCGTGTGTTTTACTTGTTGTATGTATCTATATAAGCAGGGGTACATCTAAAGATATGACTTCGTGTGGCCACCAAGCCCGGCCAGCACGTCCACGGTAGCAAAATAAATGATAACCGCTCGATTTCTGATCCACGACTCTAGTGGTGCTGGCCCGGGGATGAAGTGGGTGTCTGGTGAGAGCGCCTGCGTGCTCAGGTCGTCGTGTGATCATTGGCCATGCCTTTTTGTTGTCATCTATCCATTGGCTGGGTTTGGGCGGGTCCATTGGTCAGCTGGCTACGTGAGGTGCCGAATGGCGCTGGGTGCGGTGCCTCGTTGTTGATCTATGGTTGGGCTGGCTGAAAAATATCTACTCCTCCCTCTCTCTCCTCCATGCGTTGGGGTCGGGGTAGACGGATGGACAGCTCCGGTGGAGATCGGAGGCCGAAGCAGGAGGTGCAGCGGCGCCGGCATGGCGCGACCTCAGCAAGGGAGGGTGGGGCGGCGCGGGGCGAGAGTGCCCCGGCGCGGTGTCACGGCGGCCCAGCCTGGCACGACGGCATGGTGTGAGCGTGCATCGTCCCCGATGTCGCGGTCTCAGCAAGGGAGCGGAGGTCGGAGCAGGCGGTGCAGCGGCGCCAGCATGGCGCGACCTCGGCAACGGCGGGTGGGGCGGCGCGGGGCGAGAATGCCCCCGGCGCGATGTCACGCGGCCCAGCCTGGCGCCGCGCCACGGCGTGGTGCGAGCGCGCATCGGCCCCGATGTCGCGGTCTCAGCAAGGGAGGTCCCCATGCGGAGGCGGCGCGGCGATGCGGGGCGAGCGTGCCTCCCGACGCGGATGGGCCCCAGGGTGGTTGCGAGCTCGGACGGATCCCCCTAGCTTCTCTACCTGCATCGTGGGCTGCTCCGACGACTCTGCAACCAAATCCCGTGCCTCCATGGCCATCCGGTACCTCCATAGCCAACATCCTTCTTCCACGCAGGTGTGCAGCGTCCGACCCCCTTCTCACGCATGGAGACAACAGATCCACCATTGCACGCCGCTCCAGTCCAAGGCTGGGATGAGCTGTCGGTGCGTTACTACCATCTTGGTCTCTTTTGGACTTTCCTATTTGCATCTCACTAACACGTTTTCTAAATCCATAGAAGCCTCGTGCGCCGGCGGCTGGGCTCCTCGACGTCTCCGCACGCATTGCAGCTCCCCTCCATCCCAAGTCCCATGAAGGTTGGTCGGCTCTTCCCGAGGGCGCGGCAGGCCCGGAGGGGACTCCTCGGCGGCTTCCCGTCCTAACGAGCGACGGGAGCGGAAGGCGGCGACCTGGTCGAGGGCACGGCGCGTGCAGCAGCGACCTGGTACCCTCCCGGTAACACTGCTTGAATCTGACGAGGTCTGAAGACATTTTCTTTCTCAATGCACTGATGCATATGTCCGTGCTCTCCATGCGTGGACCTTGCGGACAAGGTGTGGTGCGACGCCGCACCTGAAAATTAGAGGGAGGCATCGGCAGGAAACTGCTGGAGTATTTCTGCTTTGTTGCTACCCTTATCGATCTATCCATTTGCATTTTTGTTGGTTCCCAATAAAAAATAGAATTTGGTTTCATGACTTCTTTAAGCATTGATGCCTGTTTAGTGTTCTAATTTATATACTCAAATTTTTAGTTCTCCTTCAGCCTGCGACAACAAGAAGCTCGTCAGGAAATTCAGAGGGGCTTTCTCCAGATCAACACTATCAAGTTGTTCATGTTGCACTATCGTTAATATGCTCTCCACATGGTACTTCTCAAATGCATATTAGCTTGACTCTGCAATATATGATTTATAGTTTATTTAGATGTTTTTTTACAAACGTGTGTTGTTTGGCTATGAATAGGTGGGTATACCTTTAGCAGATTCCTTACCGGTATTGGGCACATTATTGGTTTGTTTGTTAAACTTCTGAATGCCTACTGAAATTTGTTTACTTCAATGTTCATGACATGTTCTGTAAGTTGTTCCAGTTTTCTGAGGCTCGAGTGAAAGGGCATCTATATGAAATGGTCATATTCATCAAATCTGTGTCTTGTATGTGTGTGATTAATATAGCTCTCTTTTAGAGTTTATTAATAATTCAAGTGTTCCTGATCTTACATTTTGTTCTTATCTTTTCTTTTTCCCTTTCTGATATTGGCAAGGAGTATTAATACCTCTCGTTTCGTTTGTACAATTTTTTATAGTGCTTTATATTGTTTTTTTTTTGTTCTGCAGGACTATTGGCATGACATGCGAATTCCTTGTTTCGAAGCCTCCCTGCCTTCAAGTGTTTTTTTCTTTACCTGCATGCTTCCTTATTAAGCCAATATGTATATATTCTGGTCTGTCAAATTATATAATACACTGAAGATGAGTGTGCACATAATCTGCTACCAGAACAGGCCAAACATGAAGGTACTTAGAGCTACTACACTTACTGATTGCAGTTGTGACCTTTTACCATGTGCTTGCCGTAGGCTGGCCTGCGACAGCGACACTACATGCATGCTGCTAACAGGGGATGCCAAGGTGCCCATGCGATGCCACGACGTTGTGGCTTACAAAGACACTACATGAAGGTACTCGACAGCATTGCAGTGCCGTGGGTGAAGACGTTCTCCATTCACCCTCCCTGCCTTTGGCTTTCTTTCGATAATGCTATATTGGTCTCCCTCCCTCTTCGTCTTTCCGTTGTGGGCTATGAATAAATTGTTCCTTAGGTCACAGAGTAAAATTGATTCAAGATATGAGCGCAACTATAGTTTGCTAATAATTTCTTAGATCACTTTATCTCATGTGCAGGTTAATGCCCCCTGTCCATCGCTACACTTTCTTCCAAATCTCATTAGATCTGTATATGTTGCAACATTTTTTTCTCAAAGTTTCGTTTCATACTTGCATCTCTGAATTTTGCGTGCACCATTGCCAATTGCCCTGACGCTGCAACGGTACTCTCTAGAACTTCCTGTTCTGACAACCAAATCCAGAACTTCGTTCTGACAATGAAATCCAGAGCACATGTTTGTGTGCTGATGCTATGGTCTTTTTGGCTTCAGCAAATGATTGTATTGGTGAACAAAATTATTTATGGGCATATGTCAGTGTTGTTGATAAAATTATTTCAATATAAGTATATGCCAATGTCTGCCATATGCAATTTTTTTTTACTTCACATAGCTTGTATTACTAAGCACACCCCATGGCCAATGATGTATTTATTCCTATCTAGCTCTCTCCAAATCCTTGCAAAAGGCCTGTAATTTGAGAATGTGGTATTAGTAGTATGATGACTTTCCCTTTCAGGATCCTTCTTTCCAAGTCGCAGGTACACTACTACCTGCAGCTACGTAATTCTTAGACCATACTTCGTCCAGTTACATAGCACATAGCAGGCATTGACCTTTATTTTGGTGATTTAAACAGTTCTGACCCAGCTCACAGAGTGTGTTCGTATTGATGCTTTGTCATATGGAAGCTGCCTTGGCTGATATAGTTGATCATGTGCCTGGCTGATATAGTTGATCATGTGCCATCCCAGGAACTAATATGCCTCCTTGGCGATCCTAGGACCGATTGTTTATATATTGTTGTACTACTATTTGAACATCTCGCATCCCATTTTAGAAATCTGGCTTATATGAACTCTATGTCTCATGTAAGATATTTGTTCTAGCTTTAGAAATCCAGTTTCCTGTTCGGTGCCAATGTGATATATGTGAGCAAGCCGGCTGAATGTGGACAGTTTGTTCCAGGTTTAGAAATCCATTTCCTATCGAATTAAAACTCTGCTGCTATGTATTTGGACAGCTTAGTTTTTAATTTACAAATTTGGACGGTTCGTGATGTTAATATTCTTTCACCAAACTAACCACCATTTGGGTTTATATGCGGCGCGCATGGGCGCGCGTAAATCACTAGTGTAATCTAGCTCCTGATTGAGAATGAGACGTTGCAGACCACCACCTACGGTCTGTTCACCGGACCAGACGATGAGACGACGATAGGCGTGCGAAATTGCGACGACACTCGCATGTGGTGATGAGGCCTGCCATTGCCATAATGCCATGACACTACGTTAAAAAAGCACAAAGG
>DXKC01021719.1:0-11176 GCA_031170775.1 Cymbopogon citratus
TCAGTGAGAAGGGATCATGTATAGCGTTGGGAGTGTTCATGCAAATAAGAAGTAGAGGCTCCTTCATGTACATGCATATGTGAGTGTGTATTTTTTTTTGTTTGGACTCGCTGTGTACAAATTACATTGTACCACAAAGTTACAAAACTGATCATTGTTTCTCCTTTTTACAACACGTGCAGATACTGTGTTAGAGAATAAAGTGCAACCGCTACACATGACAAATTTGATTTCACGCTCCAATTGTGGATCATTTTCCTCACATTATTTACGTGCAAGATTAGATAATTTGTATTTTGTAATCTTTAAATTGTTGTACAAATACTTGTTGAA
The DNA here is from genome assembly GCA_031170775.1 of Cymbopogon citratus. Classification (NCBI taxonomy): domain Eukaryota; kingdom Viridiplantae; phylum Streptophyta; class Magnoliopsida; order Poales; family Poaceae; genus Cymbopogon; species Cymbopogon citratus. The sequence goes on from DXKC01021719.1 coordinate 334, forward strand.
CACTTGTGTATATACTATTATATATATATATATAGTCAACAATAATAATAGAATTAGTGTGTATTTATGCAGTGTATTATATAATCATCTGCATATGGGTAGCAATTTCAAAAAAATGAAAACTGATTTTCAAAATTAGGGGGTTGGTTAAAAAATATCATCAGAGGCGGTTCTCCTAATGGATAGCATCTCTAAAGAGGCCGTCCTTCTTATCAAAGTGTTCCCCAAAAACCTTTATCAGGGGCGGTTCACATAGTACCACCGCCCCTGAAGATCTATCTTCAAAGACGGCTGTCTTAATTTAGCCGCTGCAGAGAGCACCATTTTCAGGAACGGGCTTCGTAACTTAACCGGCCCTGAAGATGTATCTTCAGGACCGGTTAGAATTCCATCGTTGGTGCTGCACGATCTTTACGATCGCTGGGTTCGTGTCGGTTGGTTTAGCCGCCTCTGATACACGTATTTAGCCGCCCCTACAGTCAATTTCTGTACTAGTGTGCAGCACTTAGATGCAATGGCTAACCAAGACAAGAATTGAAAGGACTAGCCACCTGGAACTTTGGTTTTGAATGATTGATATGCAAATTATATAGTTTGGGCGAGGAACTTATCAAGTTATTAGAGCGGGGTTTGCTTCGATTCTTAATAGTTAATAAATGGCAAGAAAATTTGCATCGTAATAAGCAACAACTCGCTTGGCACGATGCGTGTGGTTGCCTTGTCCTTCACCGCAGCCATACAACAAAGGTCCCAACTCCCAACTAGATACTGCAAAATTTGCATGTTCAATTATTTATTGAGTACAATGTTGATGGTAATTAACTCGAATTATAAGCCGTCAACTTATGCATGGGACTGCCTAAATGAACTAAAGAATGTAGTTATAGGGTTTGATTCTAACGAAGTTCCACGAGTTGTATTGTTCTCACTTGTTTTGTAGGATATCCAATATTCTACATATAAAAGTATCCTAAGTGATGAATCTGAGCACACCATTACGAAGAGCTCATCGAGACGATCGAGACGGACCAACTATTTGTCATATTCAGGGTTTCGGAGACAAAGACCTCGACTATTACGACTTGGAAGACCCTAGAAGGCCCTAGAACCATCATCATCTACAAGTCCAAGGACTAAACTATCAGAAGACCACAGCTCCAGAATATCAGCACTCTACAGGGGTGTATCCAGTAGCTGACCGAAGGAAGAATCCAACCACGACACGACTACTTCAGCAAATAATCCAAAAATTGGCACTGGAAGGATCTAGAAGACAACAGAAGAGACCAGAGCGAAGGGGAGGCCCACCTGGCACCAGGCTAGGTCGGTCGACCTCCCCCTGGGTCGGCCGACCCAGGTGGGTCCCACCTATCAGCCATCTTCGTTCTACAGCCTTCCACTGCCATTGAGGTTCAATCTACACTGCCCATTCAAGTCGGTTTGATCCGAGGGCCATGGTCCTCCCTCGGGGCTATATAACCAGAGCCAGACCCCCTCCCTGAATCATTATTCATTCATTCAATCTCTCTACCAGTTCAGAGGTCTTTTGATGAACAACCAAGAGCACCCACCATCCTAGGCATAGCTAGATAAGAATTAGAAGTAGAAGGCGTTGGATTCCGGATCTAGTCGCGAGGAGGCTCGGAATGCCTTGTAATGTCTCTTCTATCAACATTTGTTAATATTTGTTAATCATTAGTTCTATTTGTGTTCTAGTTCATCATTGTTCATCTTCTAGTTCATACTGTTTGCCTTCTAGTTCATCGTCTAGTTTGTCGTGTTCTTGTCTTAGTTCTAATTGTTCTTGTTCTAGTTCGTGTTCTAGTTGGTACAATCGATATGACTTGGTATAGTTGGATATTCATAGTTATAATGATCATTGTCTACTTTGATTATATGTTTAGCATAGTTAGATTAGCTTGGAGTTTATACTCGTGTTTGTATAGCACTCATCCCAAGGCGCCAGGGTTGAGTGGTCAACATTGTGTAGACATGGTGTTTAGACATTGTTTACCTGCGAATGCACCCTATGTTCCGGGTCAATGGTGGTAGCTTGCGAAGGTGACTCTTATAGCTTTGTTGAATCCTCTGTAGTCCACCCTTCGAATGTAGGCCTAGTAGGGCCTGGTCACAGGAGGATCATCAGACTCCGGATCTGATCCCTCTTGCGTGATGCCCCTTGAGTTTAGATTAAGAGTTGACCTAACCATGATTGCTAGATATAATTGCACTAATCAATGTAGTCCTCTGACCTATAATTAGAATATTGTTAGGAGTTAGTCTGTACTTCTAAGTTCTTGATAGAATCATGACCTGGATGGAAATTGCTCGGTGGAACCCCTTTTAGGATTACTCTGATCTGTTTATCTTATCTTTATATAATTATATGTTTGAATGATCCCTGTTAAGTAATGATCTAGTGGAACTCTTATCATATGTGTGTATGTTTATACCTAGTTTTCATACCTCCTCAGCCTTCCTAGTGGTAAAATTATAAATAACGATACCTGAAACTTTCCTGGGTGATGAAATGCTACAACGGGTGTATTTTATCTGTGCGCTTGCGGATAACCTTTATTTATATTTTATAAGTGCCATACCATGAATACAACCACATCTCTGGTATTGTGTTGGGGATGACAACCTGGCTTAAGCAATGCTAAGAGATATCTCGTACGTCTCTAATGCCTTTGCTAATGGTAGGGTATGACCTACTACATTTTATAATCGTGTTAGAGATGCCAACATACAGTTACTCATCAAATTATTAATTTGCATGCTGGATTAATCCCTCTACATTTTAGTAAAAATGATACGGAGACGAGCCTGCCTCCGCAGCAGGCAGGTGTTGGCGTGGGTGTGCACTGCAGCAGATGTGCCAGCAATCTTTCTAGTTCATGTAGCACTGGTTGTCATTCTAGCCGTGCAGTGCACAGCAGAAGCAGCGTTTGCCATTTGTACACCATGTTTTAGTGCATGGCGGCCCAACGCGAATCCTGCTTCTCTCGGTTATCTCTTTGCCCTCCAGCAGCCACCGGTGACCACCGCTTGTCGATTTCTCTGCGACAACACCTTCATCGCCTGCAAGGATTCAATGTACGCTACATCACCTCATGGCGCTCAAACTTCTCTTTTAGATATATAGAATTATATTGTAGGATGAATGTGTGCATGGCTTACACCCTGCAGGGGAAAGGAAACGTGCCAAAAACACGGCGAGGAGAATTCCCGTCATCTTGGCATCCATTTTGGCCCTGATCTCTTTTTTTCAGTACTTTTGGCTGATATGGCCAACATATGATGGAGCCATAGGCAATTTATAAATAAGCGAGACAGTTTAAGCAGACTGGCACTGGCTACATAAGCATTCCATCATTTCCTGCTTTGTATATGGTACCCTTTAGATTACCTTCATTTATTGTTATTAGATTTGTGCACCCCAAAACAAATGGTCCATTATTTAGGTATAATCAAATAGTGCACCACATTTCATAGACATGTATGGCACATAAACCACAAACTTTCTATTGTTACACTACTAGAGAAATTGCCATCAACATTCTTGGAGAGAAACTTGATGAGATGACATTGCTGATTGAGAGGATTTTAACTCTGGTCATCCAGCAAGTACCATGTGTTGCGTCCTTTTGGTTGATGGCAGCATGAAAATCTCTAGTCACCCATCCACGACATCAACTAGCGCAGTTAAACCACAGAGGTTGGTTCACGCCACAAAACCAAACCATCAACAATCATCCAATGTCAACAGTACACAACCAATGCCAAATTAAATAGGATGGCCACCTGGATGAATCTAGTTGTAGTATAATTACTCTGTGCTTTGGTTTTGTTTGGATCCACTAGTGTTAATGGCTTGCTATATATCTAATAATAGCTGCTAAACAATATTAGCTAGCTAATTACTTTGTTCCTCAGTAATACTATATAAGAAGGTCTTTTGGTCCCACCTACTAATAGGAGGATGAATAGTTGGTCAAATGTGCATATAAATAAATGAGTAAAAGTCCATCACCAGTGTCCGGTCTCTAAACTCGTAAATCGACCGTTTAGATACACAAACTTGTTCGATTGTGTCATCCCGATCACTAAACATGGAAATCACCAGTTTAGGTCGCAAAATTTATCCAGTTGTGTCATTCGAGTCCCTAAACTTGGTTTTAATTCTCATCTGGTGAAAACAGGATGATCTAAAAACTCTATGTCAAAAAATTATCAAACAGTCTTAGATAAAATGACATGGTCAATATGAAAGTTATAGTTCTCAATACGATCTATAATGGCTGCCGCCATAGAGCACCTACACTAAGCCCTCCCCATCAGCCATTAGGACCTTCACCATCGGGCTCCATCTCCACGGGTACGTGGTGAAGTTGATGTCATTTGTCTTCATCATGATCCCGCGTGTTAGATATGTGTCAAATATTATGTACGTGAGTTTGGTTATGCTAGGACTCTGAGTTGTATATGGTAGTATAGGGTAGAGTTGGAGTATGACTCTATAACCCGGTCTCCTCATAAATATGGGAGGAGAATTGTTGTTGTAACCATGGCGACATAACAATAGGTACGCAGCCACGCAGGAGGGCTGCTATTGTTGTAGCCATGATGACATAGCGGATAGCTTGACGCTGTGGGGGCTAATTAATTTCTAACCTTGTGGCAGGTGTTGCAGTGCTCGTTGGTGGCAAGTGGAGGATGTCCATGGTGTTCGGTTGTGGTGCACATGGCGATTGATGGGAGTTTGATAGTGGTATTTTTCAGCTGGTGTTCTTAGGAGCCACGAATTCAGGTGCGCAGACTGAGGGTGTTGAGGCGAAGAGCAACTCATTTGTGATCTATCTGTGATTGTTGGATCATGGCCGAACAATTCGCGGGCACAAGGAGGATAGTTCAGAATGGCTAGCGGACAATTTGCTTGGACGGCGAACATACTGTGGTGCATGGTGGAGACTGGCAGCAACAGGCTAATCATACCGAGGGTAGAGACGATGACAGGATCACGATAGCGACATAGGAGCGTGATGGCTGATGGAGTTTCTCAATCTCTATGGCGTGGCGACACGTGGCGTGAGCTCGATGTAGGTTTCTCGATGTAGGTTTGCATGGATGAGTTTGCATGCATTCAAATCAGCAAGGTCGTGCATCGATTCAAATTGCACATGTGAGTTCTGAAGTGTGGATCGAATGACGTGAAGAAGCTTCAAGGGCTGATCTGGAAGGAAGTGTAGACGGTGAATGTCTGTACTCGCAGCTGGAGTAATCTGGTTGGTTGGGCTATAGGATACAATCGGTTCAAGTATGTTATTGGATTCAGTTAATTCGTGTGATGCCTAGCATGAAGCAGACGTGCTTTGAGGAGTCAGCCATGTGTAAGAGCCAGAGAGGATCTAAAATTTACTTGATAGAGATTGGTGATAAAAGAGGAGGTTGCTTAGCTACAGGTGGAGTCATGGAGCATGAAGTTGTGGAGATAGCGGAGTCTTTTATTTGTGGTGGGTCCATAATGAGACTCGTCAGGCAGCCCTTGTGGAGCGGCGAAGGCAACAACTCAAGTCAGGTGTACATGGAAGTTCTCGCATGGACGACTTCAAGATGGTGGAATATTCGCCAAGTATACCTAAACATTTTGCGAGTGCGCCGGGTTTGGGCTAGGCCTAAAAAAATTCTGGTTATTTTGGGCCAAAAAAATTCTTGCTCATGACCGTCCCACGGGCCAACTCGGGCCTTATTTTTTGGGATAGGCTTGGGCCGGGCTGCCCACACATTCCGTAGTGTAAAATAGCTAAAAACAGCGGGCCTGGTTGGTTCGCGCCTAATTTTTTTTACCGGGATTCAAAATCTCTGCCTAGGCCGTGTCCACTAAGGTTCGTGGGCGGGCCAAAGCCCGTTGGGCTCAGACTGAGCCCACAGGCTGGGCTTAATTTGCTCAGGTATATTGCCAAGGTGGAGTTTGTTAGATATGTGTCGAATATTATGTGCGAGTTTGGTTATGCTAGTTATATATGGCAGTATAGGGTAGAGTTGGAGAGAGAAGAACTCTATAACCTGGTCTCCTCAAAAATATTAGAGGAGGGCTGTTGTTGATCATGATGACATAGCGACAGGTTCGCATGCATGAGGGCGGTGGTGGTTGCCGGGAACCTGGAGTGGCCAGTGTTGCTGGTATTGGGGCGGAGCGCCTGTAATCATGCCCCGGGACTAGGCTTTCGCAGAAACCTCATTAATAAATATCGTGCATGTTGTGTCTTATGTGGTCTTGCATGTTCGTCTCGTTAGATTCAATCGACACGTCCACGCGTGGAGATTAGCGGACAACTTGTCGCAATGAGGGCTAATTTCTAACACCGCGAGCGGTGTCACCTCCCCGAGTTTGAGGTAGATGAGGGGCGCCTTGAGGCGGTGCGTGATGTCAGCCATAAGCAGGTGGTGGAGGCTGCCAATGACCGGCATCCACCATGGTCGCGGCGGAAGTATCAGACCATTGTTTTCATGCCTCTTGAGGTTGAGGAGAAGGAGAGGGAGGGTAGCCAAGAAGAGGCACAAGTACTACGTACATGACTGTGTTCGTGATGGCCTCTGTAGGTCTTGGATGCAATGGCTAACCAAGATAAGAATTGAAAAGGCTAGCCACCTGGAACTTTGGTTTGGAATTATTGGTATGTTTGGGCGAGGAACTTATCAAGTTATTAGAGCGGGTTTGCTTCGGTGCGTAACATATGGCAAGAAAATTTGCATGGTAATAAGCAGCTCACTTGGCACGATGCGTGTGGTTGCCTTGTCTTTTCCACTGCTGTCATAAAGCAAAGCTCCCAACTAGATACTGCAAAAATTGCATGTTATTTGTTGAGTACAATAATTTTTCGAATTAATTTAATTTGCATGTTGGATTAATCCCTCTGCATTTCAATAAAAATCGTCAGGAGACGAGCATGCCTCCGTAGTGGGCAGTTGTGAGGCCACTATACATTATTACTCATCATTTCCGGCTTCGATGTGAGGCCACTATACATTATTGTACGCTTTAGACTGCATTTATAGTTATTATTATTAGATTTGCGTGCACCCCAAAACAAAAGGCTTATTATTTAGGTATAATCAAATAGTGCACCACATTTCAGAGACATGATATGGTACATAAGAAACCTCAAAATTTCTATTGATACACTACTAGAGAAACTGTCATTACATTCTTCGTGAGAAACTTTATGAGATGACATTGTTGATTGAGAGGATTTTAACTCCGACCATCCAGCAAGTTGATATCTTGGATGGTGAATTTGTGGAGGTTAAACCCCATCATCGATTTGTAAAGGTTAAACCCCACCATGGATTTGTAGACGTTCACCAAATTCACCATCCACAATATCAACTAGTGCATGTAGTTAAACCCCATCATGGACTTATAGAGGTTCACACCACAACACCAAACCATCAAGAATCATCTGCCAAAAGAATCACGCTTAATAACACTTTAACAAGTTAGAGAAATAATGGATGAATTACAAGTTTTATCTATATCATCCGGCGTACATACCCCGATTACTAAAGTTGTCTAGCTAGCATTACATTCACTTCATTAGAGTTAACTGCAACTGATGGGGGACACCCATATCCCATGTTGTATTAAGAACCTTTACAATGTTGGATGCTAATGGACTGTTATGGGCAATTGATGAGACCATGCGAAGGTAGTTAAGATTATTCATCATTTATTCTAAGCATCCATTCAAAGGTGAAAGCTATACTTAATTTCAAATCATTTAGATTTCTACCTACAAGGCTACTACTTGGTTTATATGATTATAGATTCAAACATTTTGCTGTGATGGAAGAAGAAGATCACGATGTTATCATAAACTTACAAGTCAATGGCCTAGCACAATTATTTGGATTAGAAGAATGAGAGTCGAGGACGACTCCCTTTCAAGTGGGGAGGATGATGAGGACATGACATCTCATTATATTCTGTCTTATGAAGATCATTCACCATCCAACACAAGTGAGCGTAGTCATGGGTATCTTACACGAAAACATGCCAAGAAGATAAAAGAACATGTGAATTTGTCCCTAGCCAAACTTAACATTGATAGATTTGAGAATAATATAATACCTAAAATGCTCTACATATGTTTTACTAAGGTTTACACTTTACACAAGAAAGAGCTACTCCTGGACCAATAGAGAAAAGATGGTGTACAAAAAAGCTGAACCAACAACCATCAAGCTGATAGCACAAAGCAGCCGAAAGAAATAGTCACAACTCTTGATTCCCTAAAGCTTTAGAGGTCCATGAGAAGTTGGAACCCACGTCAAGTCTACTTTCTAACCCACCAAGCGGCTTGTCGTTTCAACTTCCCATAATGGAATTATCGATACATTACTGAAGACTGCCTTGATGGGAAATAGCCGCGTGAGACCACTTTGGGAAGCCATCTTGTGGAGGCCTTTAACCTCCCATAACCTCAAAAACTCAAAGTCCATCTCATACCCAATTAGGAGGGTTGTTCCTAGTATAAATATTCATGCCACTAAGCATTTGAAAACCTATTGATGAATTGATAAACCACATGTTATTGCAGCCGAGTTGCCGAGTGCCTTACTCAAACATTTGTTCTTCCTTGTTCTTCTTGGACTTGTGAAGTGATTCCTCTGAGATCTCCTACTTCGTGAACTACGGCTTCCGTTCAGCTGCGTTGTATCGTGTGGATTAGTTCCAGATTGTGGTTCTGCGGTCGTTCGAAGATCAAGTCAAAGTCTTTGCGGTTTCGGTGCCTCTCTCTCCGCCGCTTGGTCGCATCCAACCTTTTTTCAGGTATAAAGCTAGTTATCATCAGTGTTCGCAGCAAGTTATCTTTGATTTGTGACCTACTGTCATGAAGATCGGGCCACCCCTTGCCTATCCATATCGGTACTTATCAATAATTAAAACATTTTTGTGCCACTGTGGACACTAGAGCAGACGACGTTTACGGCCAGCTCCGACACTCCATGAAGTGGTGCCACCTGAACCAGCTCTCATGCGATTCCACGAAGGCAGGTGCTCTTAACTACCGCATGCCGATCCTGTAAACGACGATAAAATATACTTTCCATTGTAGTTTAAGAACTTTGAAGAGGCGCTCATTTATAAGCTATTTTTGTCCCTTTAACTATTCTACAAGCGCCTGCTCTAAGCCGTGGACTCTACTCAAGCTTGACTTGGGGTTATCACATGTCTTAGCGTAAAAGCAAAACCCTAAGTATGATTATACTCATAGAGTTTATTCCAATATAAATATTTAGTACATGCAAAAGGGGCTTGTTTGGAACGGAGGAATAAAAATGTAGGAATGGAGAAAATAGAGGAATAGAAAAGGAATATGGTGGTAAAACAAGGGAATGAGAAAAAAGAATTTCAATAAAGATAGTTAACTCGTTATAATTGGCTCGAACAAATTTCATTGGTTGTAACGTACTCCCTCTATTTCAAATTGTAGGTCGTTTGACTTTTTTCAACCTCAAGTTTGACCACTCGTTTTATTCAAAAAATTTGTGCACATATATATGGTCAAATTTAAGTCATTCTTATAGAATATTTATTAATAAAGCATACCATAACAAAAGAAGTGATATTTTGCATAATTTTTTAAATAAGAAGAGCGGTCAACTTGGAGTCCAAAAAGTCAAATGACCTACAATCACTACTATAGAATTGATTTTGCGCAAGCTCAAACAGCGTCCGTGACGGGCTCTTTTTTTGCCCGCTGCGGTAAATCCCCATGATTTACCGTAGCGGGCACTTTCTATTTACCGTGGCGGGCAAAAGTGCCCATTGTGGTATATCGATTTACCGCAGCGGTCATTTTATAAGGCCCGCCATGGAAAAGATTAGGCCCAACCAGCCCAAGGCGAGGGCCCAATAAACCATCGTCATATATATACAAGACCTAGGTTTCACGAGACACTTCACTTCTTCCTCTCCCTCACTTCAGCAGATCGGCGGCCACCTCCCTCTTCCTCCGCGCGCCGTGCATCCCTCCCTGCGAGCCTCTCCTGACCATACTGCTCCCAGCATTCCTCCCTCTCTCAACACCTCCCTCCCTTAGAAGCGGCACGCTCGGCCAGCGGGCTCTACGGCGGTGGAGCCGCGGTTGGCGGCCAGCTACTCCCATAGATCCAACGTGCGCTCTTCCTCCCCACTCCTCCGCGTGGTAGCACAGAGACGTCGGTGCGCGGGCGGAGGCTTGGCCGCGGGCAGCGCGAGGCGAACGTCACCGCCGGCCCGAGGCGAGCGCGGAGGCCAAGTACTTAAGCCTTCCTTCCTAAATCTTAATGGGGACCATGACAAATTTAGTAATTGACATTTAGTACTGTTCACTCCCCAAAAGAATGAAGAAGGGGCTTTTACGGTGATCAATTGCTGGCCCAAGACTCCATAACTATCAAGTATCATTAGCATACTAGCTACAAAATTGGGATATCGGTAGAACATGTGAGCGGTAGAGATAACTTTAGAAGGTTTACATCTTTGAATTTGTTCAGAATTGATTGTAAGAGGTTACCAACAACTACAAAAAGCAAAAGGAGAGAGAGTGAATCTCCTTGCCTTACACCTCTCTAACGTGTATAACTTTTCCTGATACACTATTAATTAGTAGGACTAAGAGATGCCAGAGGCTAGAAGGTATCTAATTCACCCAATCCATTTCTCACCAAAGCTTTTAGATTTCAGAATTTGGAGAAGCATTTCATGCTCAAATTTCACCAAAAGCCTTCTCAAATTCTAGTTTGCAGATTATCAAATTCATCTTGGATTTATGACAAAGATGAATGTATTCTAGAT
>DXKC01021749.1:0-13968 GCA_031170775.1 Cymbopogon citratus
GGTGGACTACAAAGGTCGTTAGGACTGTCACTATCTTAGGGCTACCACAACAATCCGTGGGATTGGGTGCAATTCCAGGTAATCAAAAGACTAAACACCACGTCTAATCTATTAATTACTACTCTAGTTTTGCAAAGACTAAAGCACTTGATGCAAGCAGGAATCCAATAAATAACTTAAAAGTAAATACGGAAAGTAAATATAGAACTCAGGAATTAAGAATTGAAGAACCTGGAGATTACTCAAAGACAAACCAGACGCTGCAAAAGTACAATATCGAGGAAGATCGGACAGGCCCGGCTCCTCCTTAGCGCTCTCCTCTTCTCTCTCCCTCTTCTTGATTACAACTAGATGAACTAGATCTAGAACTAGAACTAGAATATGAACTAGAAGGTCTAGAACTAGAAGATGAACTAGAACTAGACAACTAGACAACTAGACAACTAGACAACTAGAGAATTAGACAACTAGACAACTAGAGGGAGCTCTACTTCTACTTCTTAATGGAGGGTTGAAACCCTAGATTTGGCTCTGGAGGTAGACAATGCGAACGAGATTAATCTTCAGGGGGTCGTCCTTGGTCTGATTATATGGGGGCGCCAGGTCTTCATCTTCTCTTGAATAAGCGATGTGGTACTAATTCTTTCACCATATTTCATTAAAACGCACATGGGCCAAATTCTGATTTAGGCCCATCGATCCGTATTTCATATACAACTCTTCATCGGAACCATCGGATCAAACTGACCTTGAACAGGGATTGAGATGCGATGTGGAGGTTAGTTGGAGGCCCTCACGCGAAGAAGATCTGATTTGGATGTGGGCCCAGGCCGATCAGCCTAGGGGTGGGGCCGGCCGGCCCCACCTGGTAGCCTCTGGCCGTCGGCTTCGTTCTGATGTCCTCTTTTGTCTTCTAGAGTCTTCCCGCACCCCTTTCCAATCCGTTTGCGAAATTGGTCATGTTGTACTAGGATTCCATCTCCTCCAAATCCTGTTTAAACCCCTGGAAAATACAATTTCAATAAAGCTGTGGAATTATGTCAGATAAACCCCTCTAAATATATATTAGATGATGATTTTAGGGTGTTCTAGAAACTTTCCAAGTCATATCCATCGAGGACTCTCTATCCGGACTCCAAATATAGCAAATGATATGTTCATTTCGATCGTCTCGACGAGGGCTTCACAATGGTGTGGTCCAATTCTTCATCTGAGATACTTTTATATGGTGGAATCGTGAATCTCCCTGCAAAACAAGTGAGAGCACAAAACTCGTGGAACTCGTTAGAATTAAACCCTACAACTATGCTTTGTGATCGTTTTCTTAGCAATTTATGTAATAGTTGATGGGTATAAATAAGCATTAGTGACCATCAACAAGCACGCCGCCCGCTCACGGAGCACCGCCTGGCGTCAGCCCGCCGTGCACGTGCTCGTGACATCCTCCGCCGTGGAGCTCGCTGCCTGCCTGTGGAGCACGGCCTGCCCGCGTCTGCTGCTCGTGCGAATGGGGACTGGGGAGAGACTCGGGAAGGGATGGAGAGAGAGACAGGTCTGATGCGAATGGGGACATAAGTCACTCAGGGAGAGAGAGACAGGAGAAAGCACGGCAGGTCTGATATTTTCTTTCCCCATGCCTACCCTCATCGTGCGGAAGCGTACGTGGCCAATGACCGTTCGACAATGAAAAGTGCAAGGGAAGAAGCCTTTGTTGGTGCAGCGGACCAGTGGACTCGGTACCCCCACGCCAACAAATGAGGAGATGACAATGGCTCTAGGTACCCAATGGCTGGACGACAGCGGCCTAGCGCTGTAGGGCCTTGACTGCACAACGACTGCGCCTGCCGGTCAGCGCCACCGAAACCGACGATCACAAATCAAACGGTCATCCTTTTTTGATAACGTGGACACGCTGGCTGCGTGAGCTGGCTTCACGAACTCTTGACTTTAAATGACCAGATTTGAGTTTGTTAGTTTCAAAAAAAACATTTGAGTTTGTTTGGTTGCCAGTATGCCGTTGCTGTCGTCCGGCCCTCCACCATCGTTCGTCACCTTCCTCATCTCACTCAATCTTCTTCTACTACTGCTTCCAACGCGAGCCTGATGCCTTGTGTACTTCCTGACCTGCGTTCACAGCAATGGGTGCTGCCTCCTCAAGCTCCTCCTTGCAGGAGTAGGCGGCCGTGATAGAGGCGGACCGCATTGGCTGGCTCATACTAGCTCGTTGAGACAGCCGGCGGTGTGCCCACGGCGAGTCCGCACCGCTTGTGCTCTAGCTCGATGGCAGGCCTGACTACTCCTTTGTCTGCTACAGAAGCCTCATGTACCTCTGTTCCGCCGGGACGCCCATTGGGTCCTCCGGGCTCGTCGGCCGTGCAGGAGGAGACCGGATCTGCTCCAGAGATCACCTCTACGGTCGTTTTGCTTTGGGGAAGAAGGAAGATGGGTGACCCTGTCTCCCACATGGGCCGCGCACCACAACATGCCGTCCTGGCTCATGTGGGAAGCTCGATTTGGGCGGACGCATTTTTGTATGAGGGCAACCTCCAATGAATGGTCTGGTACATCAATTTCGTGCTAGTGGATGAACCAAACACGAGCAGAGTGCATGAAGTTGACCCAGATGGCCCTTTGCACCATCCCGTTGGGGCAACCAATCACGCCCTTAGGGTGCGTTTGCGACCCTGTACCAGGACGACATGGCCCGTTGAACCGGCCTAGGCCTGAGCAGGCCTGCCCAGGTGGTGCAAGTGACCATGTTTGCGCCCCTTACCAACCGAGCATGGTCCAGGCGAGAGTGTGTTTGCAGGCTAGCAGGCAGTCGGGCTGAGAGGCCAACCACCACCAACTACCAAGTCAGGAACATGTTTGTCCCATGGCTCTGTTCGGCCTGGCCTAGAGGATGGTAATAGAGATGCATATTGAAGGAAAAAAATGCTATCAGTTTGCATGATTATTACAACATCATATGACAAATTAAGTAGCCAAGTTTAGATCATATATCTCTTGGCCTCTGTCAATGCGGGACCCATAGGGCTCCACACCACCAATAATAAAGAAGCCTGGGCCCGCGTCACGGACCCACAAGCTGACACAAACCATAGCACGAAGTAGAGCTATGTGCAACATGTCCAATCCTAGTTCGATACAAAGAATAGTTGCTTTTCAATTAGGATCCTATCTTTGTATCCGACTAGGAACTGAACAACCCGCAATAGCGCCTGAACTATAAAGGGTTGTTGTGGGAATCCCATGTAAGAGCACACGACAGATATTGTACTCGCAACCCGTGACTTATAGTAATACATCGCAAAAAGGCTAACGCCGATTGGACGTAAAAGGCTGTTACTCGACTCTGTCGAGGGCCCGAACCAGTATAAAATCGTTCATCTCTTTTGCATGCACCGCCGAGTTCTGCGATTTGCCGAAGCCCGAACAACTGTCCTGGGTACCCCCATGGTAGGCTATCGGTGGTAAAACATCGATAGCTGGCGTGCCAGGTAGGGGCTTTCGACAAATTTTTTCTCGAGAGATCAACGGACCTCAACTTCAAGATGTCGTTTTCGGCGGGAACAACCTTCATCTTCGGATCGTGGATCTGCCAAGCTGGCGACGATGGCAAGCTTCGAGCCGGCTCATGGAAAGACAAGAATCCGATGATGAAAGCAAACCCATTGAAGACCAAGAACTTGTAAAAAAGTGGCAAACTCTCAATTCAGGGTCAGCAAGAAGAGTGATACGAAACCAAAATAGAGAAGAAGATGGAATTCAACTTCGGTTCGGTCTACAAAACCTCAAGGAGAAATCTACTCGGACTCAACCAGTATGAGGACACGGTGATGGAGTACGAACCAATACCAAAACCATGCCTGTGTCGATTTCACCCAAAGAAGAAGACCTTCCTAACAGGGCTCAAGAATTCAATGACAGTTTTTAAAAAATTTAACGAAGACCTAATGAGCTCCACACAGAGGATACTACTAAAAGGACCACAAGAAGGGTTAGTCATGACAGTCATGCAAGAAGATTGCATTGTGAGTTGGCTAGGACTTGTAAGATCAAGAAAAACTTAAGACAAAGAGAATCTGCCATACCACAAAGGAAAAGAATTCGAGAATTCAAGGAACAGAGGATCAGGCAACTCAGATGATGAAAGAGCAACACACCAGACCAAGAGAAGTCGAAAGAAATACATAATCTACATGGCAAAAATAGTTGAACAACCACTGATACCACTAGAGATTCTAGACATACGGTCATTCGACCAATCAGAAGACAATATATCTGCAAATGACAAAGGAGACAGCAACGAGACTGATGAAGAAAACAAATTGAGACTTGGAAGAAGGAACCATGCCAAGCAAAGAAAGCAAGCCTAGGCCAAATACAAAGCAGAACTCGTGGAATACAACAAAAAGAAAATGAACAAGAAGCAGCGAAGTGCTCAAAGAAGAAGGATCGAAGGACTCGCTAAACTAAGGAATAAGGAAAAAGAAAGGGAACAACGGGGAAAAGAGAACACAACCTAGGAGAAGCAGCCAGAAGAAACCCAACAACAACATCAAGGCAAAGAACAATCCCTAGAAAAATAGTATTTTGAAGACTCGGACCAGCTGAGAGCAGTAATGAAAGACAACAACAACCCTTAAGACAACAAAGAACTCAACCATTCTACACCCAACGATTCCTAGAAAGAACAAGGAGATTCAATGAAGAAGGACAAGGAGAGTCAGAATATAGAGGAGGACGAACAAAATACAAAAGAACAGACACCCCACATCACCAAAGAGAACCCTATGACATATTTCCATTCTTCGTATGAAGGCTACAAACAATACAACTACCACACATATTCAAACCATCAAATCACTCCAAATACGATGGCAAATCAGAACGAAAGCAATGGCTCAGGGTTTATTCCCAATCTGAACTAGCGGGAGGAGATGATGACATCAAAGCTTTATTTTTCCTATGGCTCTAGAAGCCATGTCTCTACAATGGTTTGAGAAGCTAATACCTAAATCAATCAGATACTAGGAAGACCTTCAAAAAATATTCTTTGACAATTTCGCGGGCATCACCACACACCCATGACACCAGCCGAGCTAAAAGCAATGAGACAATGAAGGGGAGAGAGTCTAAGAGAATTCTATAGAAGGTTCAGAGAATGCAGAGCACGAGTCCATGACATCATCGATAGAGAAGTCATAGAAGCTTTCAGAAATGGAATAGTAGCCAGATGGTAGTTCAAAGATTTTTGCAATGAAGACCCCAAGACAAACGAACAATTCAAGAGAGCCGTAGAAAAACTCATATCATTAGAAGAAAAGACCAGGGAGAGATTCAAGGACAACAGACTTGATGACAACTGAAATAACTACGACCGAAGCAGAATCGACTACCGAGCAAACGACAAAAGGCCAAGACAAGATAACATGGTCACAACGACAGACAACAAGAAAAGATTCAACAACAACTATAACAATTTTAACAGTCAGAACAACAACTACAACAACAGAAGTGGCCATGGGAACAACAACTATAGAGACTATGAAACTTACAAGGCAGAAAAAATAAGGGAATTTGAGAACATGCCATGCCAAATCCACCTAAGAGCATGACACAAGATGATTGAGTGCACAATATTCAAAGAAAGATGTGGCCAAAAAAACTTATAGCCATCCATACAAAAAGAAAAGAAAGAATAAGAATCTAAGAAGGAAGAAGTCAAAGCAGAAGGGAGTTATCAAAAGCCAGAAAGACAACTCACAGTAATATTTTTAGGAGTACCCAGTACAAGGGGGAAGCAACAAATCAAGTTAGCACAAAGAGCCATTCTAGCAGCTAAACTAGCAACAACAAGATGCCTCCACTGGTATGAATATCCCACACAATTTACAAGAGAAGATCAATGGACAAGCACAGCAAATGCAGGATGCTATCCTTTGGTTCTAGCAGCAACAATAGCTGGAGTAGCGATGATAAAAGTACACATAGACGGAGGAGCAGGACTAAACATCATATTTGCAGACACTCTAAATAAGATGGATGTCGATGTTTTACCACCGGTAGCCTGCCACGGGGGTACCCGGGACAGTTGTTCGGGCTTCGGTGAATCATGGAACTCGGCGGTGCATGCAAAGAGACGAATGATTTATACTAGTTCGGGCCCCGAGGAAGTCGAGTAACAGCCTCTATGTCTAGTTCGGTGTTAGCCTTTTTGCGTTGTATTATTGTAAGTCTGTGGGTTGCGAGTACAATGTTTGTCGTCTGTTGTTACATGGGGTTCCCTCAACAGCCCTCATCTATACTTTGCATCTAACCAGGATAGGATACGACGCATGTAGCTCTGCTTCGTGTTGTGGTTCCTGTTAGCTTGTGGGTCCATGTAGCGGGCCCACCCTTCTTCGTTGTTGGTGGTGTGGAAACCTATGGGTCCCTCATCGACAATCCCCCGAGCATTTCATGGTTGGACTCGGTGGACTCGTAGAAAGGATCTTGCCTCGAGTTCTTCTTGAGTGAAACCTTGAGATGGTCCTTTAGATTCTTCTAAGTTCTGAGTTCTTCTTCTCCTCTTCTGAAGGTGAGTGCAATTTTTGAGTCAAAAATTGCACTCACTAAGTGTAGCCCTCGAGCCTCTTGCTTTTTGGTACAAAAAGCTGGAGGGTCAAATTTTGGAATTTTTTATTTTTGTCTTGTCTTGCTGGGTACCTTGCAGCCCCCGAGCCTTATCTGGGTTCTTTTGAAAAAAAAAGAACTCGGGTAAGGGTCTTGGTGTCTCTCGGTGTTCTGATTGCTTCTGTGTTCGTCGATCTTGGAAATTCTTTGGTATATTCTTGTTTTTGTCTTTTTGCTTTTTTCTAGGTTGTACTGTTCTGCTTGTGATCGTGTTGTCATTCATCTTCTGCTTTTTTCTAGGTTGTTCTGTTACTGCATCGTGCTATGCTGAGTCACTGCTGAGTCTGCTATCTTTACTGCCTTTTCTCTGATGAATCATCTTTTCCTTGTCTTCTTGGTGGCATTGAATGGGTTACTATTGATTCACATGTTCTGGATTCTTTTTCTTCGTGGACTTGGTTCATGTACTCCGTCTTTCTTCTATAAAACTTGCTGGGTTGTGATCTTGGCTTAACGACCTCTTCAGTCTATTTGAGAAGTAGTGTATGGTAGCGAGTTTCTATTGCGAGCTCCCGAGCTTGTTCCTTCTTCCTCTGCGAGTCTTTTGGACTTGTAGTCTTGATCATGTCCTTGCTATTTTTGATGTATAGCGAGCTCTCTAGCGAGTCCCCGGGCGTGTTCTTGAAATGTGGCGAGCACTTGAGCGAGCCCCCGGGCGTGCTCTTGCTTCTTCTGTAATTCTGGCTTTGCGAATGGTGTATATTTTGAGAGAGACTAGTAGCAGCTTGGTCTCCGGGTGATATCAGCTTGCTGGGGGAATTGAGGCAAATGGTGTAGGGTTTGAGATGTTGGTTAGTTGGTAACCGCTGCCTGGTTTTCAAGCGTCCATCCCTCATCCTTCAGTTCTTCCTTTTGGGGTTGAGCAATGTGTGTATGTGGTTGATATCAGTATCTTGTCTGGTCTTCTTCCCTTGATTTGTTCTGTGCTATGCCTTTTTGGCGTGGCTTGGTGTAGATTAGCATGTGTTGTAGATGGTTCCTGAGTTCTTTGCCTATTGGCCGGCTTGTTTTCGATCACTTTGAGAGCTGTGGTATCATCTTGTGACTTTTCCATACATGGTCATACAACATCTCCATTTGTTTGGGTTACGAATTTCCATGCTTGGTTATGCTGCCTTGCACATATCTGGGGTCCTGGTAGGGTCTTGGTGTTGGTGCCGGATTTGTGTTGTCCTCTTGTTCACCTTGTTAATGTGTTTGCGCTTCTCTTCGGTGCCACCCATTTGCTTGGTTGTATTTGGACACGATCCTCCACGTTGGCCTGAATTCTACTGGGTTCCTTGTATGTGTTGGAAATGTTGTACCCAATCATGTGTTTTAGTTGCAATATCTTTTGATTATTGTGATGATGATGAATAGGATGCTCCTCTGAGTTGTAATTCTAAACTTCTAAGTTGTACTCTTCAGTCTGAGAGTTGTAATCATTAATTCCTGAGTTGTAATCTTCTATATGAGGGTTGTTGAGTTGTTCACCGGGCTGTATCCATGTACTCTGAGTTGTACTCATAGGTTTCTGAGTTGTAATCTCGTGACTTGGGTTCTTTTCTGTTGTTATCTCTGATATCCTGGGTTGTGTCGATGTGGGACCATAGGGGTTCTCCACGGAGAAGAGAGAAGAAGACCTAGTCCAACTAGGATTCCATACATATAACCCTACTAGGACTAGTTTCATGATCCTCCTAGGATCTCTACTTTATAACCGACTAGAACTCTTGCCTCTCCTGGACTATATAAAGGAGGCAAGGCTCCCTAGATCGGCAAGTCAGACCGTCAACCAAAGGACACGCAACACACGACAATTGACATACCCGATACTCATCAATACAACGCAACAGGCCACACGCTGACTGGACGTAAAGGCTGTTACTCGACTTCTAGTCGAGGGCCCGAACCAGTATAAAATCGTCTGTCTCGTAGAGCTTATTGCCGTAATCGTCGAGTTCCGCAATCTGTCAAGCCCCTTCGAACATAAAACACCATCTCGGGTACCCGGTGGTGGGCTATCAGCGATAAAACATCGACAGCTGGCGCGCCTGGTAGGGGCTTTCGATGGATTGTACACTGTGAATTCAGCGGACCACACCTTCAAGATGAGTTTTTCAACAAGGGGTTCTCGGCACTTTTGTTCGAGAACTCGGTGGACCTCAAGAGCAGCTCATCACGGCACTCGTCGACCTTCATCAACAACTCGCGGTGACTCGCTGCGGCACTCATCAGTCTGTCGACAACACGCTGCGTTTCTCATCAGGATCATCAACAACTTGTCTTGCTCAGACAACATGCAAGCCATACCAGGCTGACTTCCTACATGTACGCATACTTCACGTACGCATGTGCAGAAGAAGCATGCATGATTAGAGATACAAGACCATACAAAATCATCGTCAATCAAGCCCACAACGATGAAGAAAAACTCAAGATTTTAAGGATCTCTATGAACATTGACATAATCACGGCAGCCGGCGACGCGTCGACTAACTCGACGACTCAGACCCAAATCAGTTGGCTGCTCGACCATCGAAAGAGTCCGACGCCTCCACGTATTGGATCGGCCAGCTACGGCAAGAAGACCTGAAGCTATTCAAACTCAGACACGAATTCTACATGGATACAACATGCAGTCGCGTTCAACTCTGAGTGCTATTCGATCGTGCGGCATACAAGATGGCAGACGACAGCACTACCACATTCCATGCAAAGCAAGAATAGCTACACATGCAAATGTTGGGAAAAGAAGATGTACGTACAAGACAGAAGCTACCAGAGTCAACCAAGACGTGCAAACTACAGGAGCCACCCTAATTAAAGAAGAAAGCAAAGCCAAGCCATGACATATACACAGGCCAATATCACAAGATCTACAAAGCCATGCCATGTGGAGCCGATTGCCAAGAGCCACCATGTGTGCACGGATGCATCTGTCAAGCATGATAACAGAATACAAGTCAAGCCGTACATCCGCAACATAGTTCTCAGAGTAGCAAGCAAGGAGTTCGTTCAATTCAGCCATACAGGCTATGCTCCAAATTCAACAGCTCTCCGACTATGTCGAGCCATGACTACAACTCCGCCACTTCGCCAAGGTCACTGACTACTTCAACTCCTATTCAGCTACGACAAACCAACCGACTCCGGAGATTTCCGTCAAAAGATCAGATCCGAAAGCACGTTCACAGAAGCAGAGAGAATGCATCGCATCGACTGATTTCCCGCCGGCGCCAAGTCAAATGTGGATTCGACTAGATCACGCACACAAGAGACCAGCCAATAAGCCAACTTGGAGATGTCAAGGGAAAAGCAGAGTCTGGATGTCCAAATACTATAAACCTGGTCCGACTACAATTTTGCGTCCAGCTACTGTTCAAAGTCCGACTACTACTATGTTTTCACCTTCGTGATTGATGGACATGCAACGTCAAGACCATGCAAAGCAAGAGAAGCTACACAAAGCAAGATGTTGAGAAAAGAAGGCGTGCGTGTATATACATATATACATGTACATGTACGTACAAGGCGAAAGCAAGCTAGCCGAAAGAGTTTTCCTGCATACATATATATGCATGCACAAGACATGGAGGCCAACAAGAAGCAATATGCATATGAAGAAAATCCATATAAGATCAGTTTTCAAGGATGAAGTCATCCGAGTTGTTTGAAGAAGCAAACCAGACATGCAAGATAGAAGATGGAGTTTTATTCCACATACTCATACATGATCATCATCCGAAAAGCCACACGCACCTAGCAATCTGGACTCAGAAACGACGGCATACAAGGACAACCGAGTTCTTTGCCATAGCTACTTAGACCCGGAGCCAACAAAGACACGTATTCTGACCAAAAGAACTCGGCCAAGACGTCATCAGACTACATTCAAGATTCAGCTACCACAAAAGTCGCAGCAGCACCTCTACTGCCCATCAACTCGGATACTACGCAAAACAACTCTGACGCAACGACCGTCTACCTGACTACGACAACCAAGAAAAATTCGCCACAGAGGCCATCGTCAACATGGTCGACTCGTCAGTTGTAGCAAGACAATTTCGACCCATGATGACGACAACCCGGTGATAGTTTCATTTACTCGAAGATGGGCTCCAAGTACTCGGCGACACACTCTTTCATCAATCAAGCAACCGCCTGAAGCATATGACACCGAGAACTGCCCGCCGTCCCTTGTGGGTTCATCAATCAAGCAATCGACTGAAGATATGGCACTAAGAACTAACCGCTGTCCCTTGCGGGTTCATTGACCAAGCAATCGACTAAAGCATATGGCACTAAGAACTACCCGCCGTCCCTTGTGGTTCATTGATCAAGCAATCGCCAGAAGCAGATGGCACTGAGAACTCCCTGCCGTCCCTTGTGGGTTCAAGAAAGCAATTGCAGAATTAAAGGAAAAACTCTCGACAAACAAATCGCCATCGCAAAAGAACTCATGGCATTGAAGCTGGGTTGAGGGCATAAGAACGCGGTGCATGCTCCAAAAAACTCATGGCCTAGAGCTGGGTTGAGGACATGTAAAAGCAAAAGAACTCTCGCCATCCCAAAAAGACTCACGGCATAGATGCTGGGTTGAGGGCCTAGAATGTGGCGCATGCTTCCAAAATACCTCAGGTCACTGGCCAGGTTGAGGACATGAAACGAGTCAACTGTCGGTCTTAGACCAACGATCAAGATGATCAGTCTAATTCAGCGACCTCTTTATCGCCTAGCAAGAAGCCCAGAAGCGATTGGTTCCTAATAGGGAAGTAACACTAAGGCCCTATTCCGGGAATAACTTTTGGTAAAAGATCAGGATGGTTCTGTACCTCGGTCTTCGAAGGTGTCGATGTTTTACCACCGGCAGCCTGCCACAGGGGTACCCGCAGCAGTTGTTCGGGCTTCGGCGAAGGTGTGGAACTCGGCGGTGCACGCAAAGAGGCAAACATTTATACTGGTTCTGGCCCTCGGGGAAAGCCGAGTAACAACCTTAGCAAACAAACATGCGCCTAAATTTTTTGCGACGAACGTACCCCTTTACCCAAAACTCATGTTGGGACCGTTTTTTGTGTTTCGGTTTCGAAGGGAACAACTATGCGAAAGTCGTCCGGGAGGGTCATTCTGCCCATTTTTGTAACAACAAAACTTACAGATCGCTTTCTCAAAAGACGCACACCGAGCCCACCCCATGTGACGAAAAACTCATGTTTGGCGTGTTTTGTTAGTATTAGTTTCGGTCGCGACAGCTATGCGAAACTTGACTGGGCGGGCCGTTCTAGCCAGTTTTGCAGTAACAACTTTGAGTTGGTTTTTTCACAACAAACGCAATCCTCCCCATTTGACCTAACAGTCATGTTTAGTGCATTTTAGGAGTTTCGGTTTTGATCGGAACAACCATGCGAAACTCGCGCGGAAGGGCCGTTCTGGTCACTATAGCAAAAAATATGCCTTTAAATTTTTCACGACGAATGTACCCCATTTGCCCAGAACTCATGTTTGGACCGTTTATGGAGTTTCAGTTCCAAAAGGAACAACTATGCAAAAGTCCTCCAGGAGGGTCGTTCTGCCCATTTTTGCAACAACAAAACTTGCAGATCGTTTTTTCGCAAGACGCGCACCGAACCCACCCCGTTTGATAAAAAACCCATATTTGGCGTGTTGGGAGTATTAGTTTCGGTTGCGACAACTATGCGAAACTTGACTGGGTGGGCCGTTCTAGCCAGTTTATCACTAACAACTTTGAGTTCATTTTTTCACAACGAACACAATCCTCCCTGTTTGACCTAACAGTTATATTCAGTGCATTTTAGGAGTTTTGGTTTTGGTCGAAACAAACATATGAAACTCGCGTGGAAGGGCCGTTCTGGTCGCTATAGCCAAAAAATATATGCCTAAATTTTTCGCGACAAACGTACCCCTGTTTGCGCAAAACTCATGTTTGGACTGATTTTGGAGTTTCGGTTTCGAAGGAAACAATTATGCAAAAGTCGTCCGGGAGAATCGTTCTGGCCATCTTTGCGACAACAAAACTTGCCGATTGTTTTTCACAAGGCGCGCACCGAACCCACCCGTTTGACCAAAAACTCATATTTGGTGTGTTTTGTGAGTTTTAGTTTTGGTCACGATAACTATGCAAAACTTGACTGGGCAGGCCATCTAGCCGATTTTTCGCTAACAACTTCGAGTTGATTTTTTCACAACGAACGCAATCCTCCCCATTTGACTTAACAATCATGTTCAGTGCATTTCAGGAGTTTTGGTTTTGGTTGGAACAACAATGCAAAACTCGCGCGGAAGGTCCGTTCTGGTCGCTATAGAAAAAAACATGCGCCTAATTTTTTTTGTGTTGAACGTACCACCGTTGCCTAAAACTTATGTTTGGACCGTTTTGGGAGTTTCGGTTCCGAATGGAACAACTATTGAAAAGTCATCTGGAAGGGCCGTTCTTGCCATTTTTGCGACAACAAAACCTGCAGACTATTTTTTCACAAGGCGCAGACCGAACCCACCAAGTCTGACAAAAACTCATGTTTGGTGTGTTTTAGGAGTTTATGTTTCGGTCACGACAACTATGCGAAACTTGACTGCCGGGCCGATCTAGCCAGTTTTGCACTAACGACTTTGAGTTGATTTTTTCGCAACGCGCAATCCTCTCCATTTGACCTAACAGTCATGTTCAGTGCATTTCAGGATTTTCAGTTTTGATCGGAACGACCATGCGAAACTCGCGTGAAAGGTACGTTCTGGTTGCTATAGCAAATAGACATGCGCCTAAATTTTTCATGACGAATGTACCCCTTTGCCCAAAACTCATGTTTGGACCGTTTTGGGAGTTTCGATTTCGAAGGGAACAACTATGCGAAAGTCGTCCGGGAGGGTCGTTCTGTCCATTTTTGCAACAACAAAACTTACAAATCGCTTTTTCACAGGACGCACACCGAGCCCATCCCGTCTAACGAAAAACTCATGTTTGGCGTGTTTTAGGAGTATTAGTTTCGGTCGCGATAACTATGCGAAACTTGATTGGGCGGGTCGTTCTAGCCATTTTTGCAGTAACAACTTTGAATTGGTTTTTTCATAACAAACGCAATCCTCCCCATTTGACCTAACAGTCATATTTAATGCATTTCAGGAGTTTTGGTTTTGGTTAGAACAGCTGTAATATCCTCGATGTTACTATGCAATTAAAATGTTAATCATATCATCTTATGCATGCAAAGCATCATAATGATTTAAATTTATATGCATTTATTTAATAATTTTCTATATATAGATGGAATGTGTTTTAGTTATTTAGGTGTGATG
>DXKC01021883.1:0-17318 GCA_031170775.1 Cymbopogon citratus
CGTCAAGAGACGAACGCACTCGCCTACCAAAAAAGAACAAGGTGTGTAGTGATCAAATGAGAGGAGAACCATCTTGTTATATCCTAGGCGCACCTAGGTAAGCCTAGGTATTTGCATGTACGCACATACGAAGGCCCATCAAATAATACAAAGCCCATGTCTGAAGCACCCACCAAGACCTTATAACCCTAATTCCCCTCTGTGCTCTACAAGAGCTCAATACCATCTCGACTATTGCCACCCATGCCGATTCTTGTCCCCAATCTCTCTCTCTCTCTCTCTCTCTCTCTCTCTCTCTCGATTCCTCTAGTAGCACGTGCCGCCCAATTCTACATGACACTCCACTACTCCCATCGACAACCTTCACCCAATGTCCCTTTGTTCATCAACATCGCCAACTTAATTGTCACCCCAATGAATCCCTGCATGTGCGAGTTCCACCACAATTGGTTGGTATTGCGTAGTGGTACCTTGTATCCACCGCCAAGCCCCAACCCCACTGCCCAGCAAGGAAGCCAAACCAGATGAGCACGGTAGAGTGCCTTGTTGAACACCGGTACTCGGCATGGTTGATGTTTGGCCATGCATGCTTCCATTCAAGATCCGCTCACTCTAACTAGTGAAATTGTAAAAAGTATATTTTTATAATATCATATTTCCATCTTCTCTCTCAACTCTGTCTCCGCCACTGCCTCCTACAATTTTTCGTATGCAGGTGTGTTCCTCTATTGACGCTAAAGGTGGATACTCCATTTGAAACCCCACAAATGTCTTTGTTACATTCGGTAGTATTCTTACCTTAAGTGTCAAGAGACGAACGCACTCGCCTGCCGAAAAAACAAGCTGTGTAGTGATCGAATGAGAGGAGAACCACCTACTTAGATCCTAGCTGCACCTTGGTGTTTGCATGTACACACATATGAAGGCCCGTCAAATAATCCAAAGCTCAAGTCTGAAGCACCCACTGAGACCATATATCCCTAGGTCTATTACTCTATTATGTGCTCTACAAGATATGTATCCCATCTCAACCACAACCACCCCCGCTAGTTCCTGTCCTAAATCCCTCACTCTCTCCTTTGGTACCACCTGCCGCCCAACTCTACACGACACTCCACTACTTTGAGTGGCAACCTCCACCCAATGTCCCTTTGTTCGTCAATATCGTCAACTTCATTGTCACCCCAATGCGTCCCTGCCTTAGGTGGATTTGTGCGCCTTCCACCATAAATGGGGTGGTATTGCTTAGTGGTACCATGTATCTCCCACATGCCCCAGCCCCACTGCATAGCAAGGAAGCCAAACCAAATGAGCACTGAAGAGCATGATTGATGTTTGGCCATGCATGCTTCCATTCCAGATCTGCTCACTCTAACTAATGAAATTGTAAAAAGTATATTTTTTCACCCTTCATATATCATATTTCCATCTTCTCTCTCAACTCTCTCTCCGCCACTGCCTACTACACTTTTCCGTATGCAGGTGTGTTCCTCTATTGACGCTAAAGGTGAATGCTCCATTTGAAACATCACAAATGTCTTTGTTACATTTGGTAGTATTCTTACCTTAAGCGTAAGAGACGAACGCACTCGCCTGCCAAAAAAACAAGGTGTGTAGTGATTGAATGAGAGGAAAACCACCTACTTAGATCCTAGCTGCACCTTGGTGTTTGCATGTATACACATACGAAGGCCCATCAAATAATCCAAAGCTCAAGTCTGAAGCACCCACCGAGACCATATATCCCTAGGTCTATTATGTGCTCTACTAGATATGTATCCCATCTTGACCGCAACCACCCCCGCTAGTTCCTGTCCTAAATCTCTCACTCTCTCCTTTAGCACCACCTGCCGCCCAACTCTACACGACACTCCACTACTCCCACTAGCAACCTCCACCCAATGTCCCTTTGTTCGTCAACATCGCCAACTTCATTGTCACCCCAATGCATCCCTGCCGTAGGTGGATTTGTGCGCCTTCCACCATTAATGGGTTTGTATTGCTTAGTGGTACCATGTATCCCCTGCATGCCCTAACCCCACTGCCTAGCAAGGAAGCCAAACCAAATGAGCACAGAAGAGTGCCTTGTTGAACACTCGTACTGGGCTTGGTTGATGTTTGGCCATGCATGCTTCCATTCAAGATCTGATCACTCTAACTAGTGAAATTGTAAAATGTATATTTTTTCACTCTTCATACTATGATATTTCCATCTTCTCTCTCAACTCTCTTTCCGCCACTGCCTCCTGCACTTTTCCGTATGCAGGTGTGTTCCTCTATTGATGCTAAAGGTGGATGCTCCATTTGAAACACCACAAATGTCTTTGTTACATTTGGTAGTATTCTTACCTTAAGCATCAAGAGACGAACGCATTCGCCTGCCGAAAAAACAAGGTGTGTAGTGATCGAATGAGAGGACAACCATCTTGTTATATCCTAGGCTGGCGCACCTAAGTGAGCCTAGGTGTTTGCATATACGCACATACGAAGGCCCATCAAATAATCCAAAGCCCAAATCTGAAGCACCTACCGAGACCTTATAACTCTAGGTCCCCTCCACGCTCTACAAGATCACTATCCCATCTCGACCGTCGCCACCCCCGCCGATTCCTATCCTAAATCTCTCTCTCTCTCTCACTCTCTCATATCCTTAAATAGCACCTGCCGCCCAACTCTACATGACACCCACCACCCCCAGCGGCAACCTCCACCATATGTCCCCTCATTCATCACCATCGCTAACTTCATAGTCACCCCAATGCGTCCCTCGCATAGGTGGATTTGCGTGCCTTCCATCACCGACAGGCTGGTATCGCTTTGTGGTGTCGCGTATTCCCCGCTAACCACTACCCCTCTGCCCAGTGCGGAAGCGCACCATGATGACCACGGAGGAGTGCCTTGTTGAACACTAGTACTGGACACATTTGATGTTTGGTCATGCGTGCTTCCTTTCTAGATATGTTTACTCCAACTACTGAATTTGTAAAAAGTATATTTTTGTTCACTCTTCATAATATCATATTGTAATCCTCTCTCTCCTCTCTTTCTCTCCACCACTCTCTCCTACACTTTTCCGTATGCAAGTATGTTCCTCTATTGACACTAAATGTGGATGCTTCATTTGAAACACCACAAATGTCGTTGTTACATTTGGTAGTATTCTTACCCTAAGCGTCAAGAGATGAATGCACTCGCCTTCCAAAAATAACAAGGTGTGCAGTGAGCAAATGAGAGGAGAACCAGCTATTTAGAACCTAGGAGCACCTAGGTGTTACTTCTACACACATACAAGCTCCCACCATGACCTCATATATATCCCCTGGTTTCCTCTGTGTAGATCTCTATCCCATCTTATGAGTGGTTCTGGTTGTTCATAATAATCTAATCTAATATGCCATTCATATTTCACATCGATTATGTCACACTGACTATCAAGCTCAAGTGCTTAATTGTCTTTAATCCTTTTCTACGTTATGTATAGGTTCAGAGGAGCAGATTACCATGTGCCCTTGTGCTGTCAGAGTTGCTTGTTTTCTTAATCTGGATCAGTTTGCTATATCAAATATTTAACCACCACTATATTTCACAGTCCTTGTTACCTGTCCATCTGCTCATGCGGTCAGTTGGAGAAATTATTATTTCTAGATACTATTCATTAACGGAAAACATGCTGGTTTATAAATGCTATGGTTTCTCATGTTCACAGTTCACAAAAAAAAAATATGGAGGCTCACAACACTTAATTTTGTGTCAAAAAGTGGTTGATAGAAGTAGATAGTGCTAAATTGGAGCATTATGCTCTACTCTGACAACCAGCCTAGACCATTCATTTATCTTAAAGTGATATCCGCAGGTTTCCAGAGCTTACTTTGTTAGAGAGCTGTTTTGTTACCAGATGTTGTTTCAACATAACTACATGTTTTCCACAAAATCCTCAATTATTTGAGATTCAGATTCACTTTTATTATATGCTTCGCCGAGTGAAATCTGGTAACAGGCACACACGGAATGATATATGCTCTGCATCCTCAATCCTGAACACTGCCAGTGTTGTAATTCAAAATTAAATTACTATCGGTGTTGTATATTTCCTGAACACCTTTTTTTCTTAAGCTTTGATCTTATTTGTTGCTTGCTTGTCTCGCTGAATGCAGGTTAATTACCAATGTGGCCAAATTTTAGAGAAAATAAGTATGGCCTTATTTTTGTTTTTTTTTTATGAAATAATAAGCTTTTATTTGCAAATTCATGTTGGGACTTTTTGCAGGCTGCGACATGTTTTACTTTTGCCATAACAATTCGCATCAAGTCATCAACAGCCGTTGTGTGGACCTATAAAACGTCGTGTGATTGGGGTCGTCACCCATCAACACATCACACACAGAGGTTTCATCTCTTTTCTAAGTAACTAATTTATGAATTAAGGAAGCTACAATAAGCCTTCACATTTGTTAAAACATAATATGATTTTACAATTCACCACATCTTACTAAATGTGTGTTTGTGGTCACCATGTTACCTTAACAGTTGTATGAGCCACAGATATTATTCAGGTTGCTTCTCCAGGTTTTTTTTTTTTTTTTTTTTTTGAGGCCTCCATTTTACTGCACTATAAAGAACTAAAGGATGGAATCCAGATGTGAAAGATATGGATTTTGTGTTTACATTATGCAGTACCTCTTTTGCATGATAACATTATAGCAGTCTGACAATTGTAAAACTGAATGCAGGTGCGACTTGTTCGCAAGCGAAACTGAAAACAGATGGTATTCCTATCTCTATTTTTTCTATGGTATTCCTATCTCTATTTTTTCTATAGTACAATTGAAAAGACATGCTACTGCTACACTTAATTTTCTTTGATCCCCTATCCGGTATTTAAATTTGAGTTATGTAGATAGATGGTCAGAGGAGCAGGTTACCATGTGCCTTAGTGCCTTGAGAGTTAGTTGTTTGTTTTCTTGGCATCGATCTGGATCAGTTCTCTAAGTAAACAAAAATGCTAATTAGCAGTCTGGAATTGACATGGTAGAACCCTTCTTGTTTGCTTTTCTTGTTAGTCGTAATATATTGACATGATGTTGGACTCATAATTCATGCTATTCAGGGTTTCCCCTCCCAGTTACTATTCATGATCTGAGAACTTCAGCGTTGATCTGATCTAATTTAAGTGTCAGTTTGGTAGATCACTGGTAGAGCACACATACAAAGGCCAGTGATCAAAACTGGTGGTTTCTGGAAATCATGTTTCTTGTTACTGCTAGTGACGTCAAAGCCTTGTGAGTCTCTCATGAATCGTCAGCTTCATAAGAGACATTGAGCATGCACATGTTTTGCGGTGTGCAGGGGTCACTGCTGGCCTCTGTTTCTCAAGGCCTGATGCTTGCCTTGTGTCTGCATCGTACACTCATCATGATACGGGCTGCATAATAAACTGCTCACTCTTTCATATGCAAATTTCATGAGCCCCCTTTTTCTTAGATAGAATTTTAGTGCACTGCAGTAGAACTCAAGGTAGAATTCAAACACAACTAGAAACAGGTAAACAAAATGCCAGCCCTCTTTTGCATTTGTGAAATATCTTTTGCATTTGTGAAATATCTGGCTTACACAATTCTCTTAATATTGAAGCAGAACTTGTTGGACACTTATTTCTTTTTGATGTTTCGTGCATGCATTGGTGAAATGATATCAGTAATGTATATACTTTGATTTTCTTCTTACATCCTTTTTGGGCTGGATGGCTGCTTGAGTTTTAAGTCTGGTCTAAATACTGACACCAGATCACTGTGCCAATTCTAAATAATTATATTTCTTTTCAGTTCTACTCATCTTGACTGTACCAATAATAGATGACTCAACCACTACTGTTAGTCCTCAAGATCCAAATAGCCCCTTATGCTCTTCACTGCTCCTAGCTGTAAATTTGTTGCATAATGTGTTTCCGGAGAGCTTGTGTGTATGGAAAAGCCAGAGCATCTCATTTCTACTGTTACTTTCAGAAAAGAGAGCGAACGTGCAGGCTTGATTCGAGATCAGGAAACGAGGCCTTCCACTGCACTAACCTACTATAGGCTCTTTTAGATAGTGACAAGGTAAGATGATTTTTATTTCTTACTGCCATATAGATATCCTTTGTTGGCTAATTGCTTATTTGAATTCGGATCTGATCCAATTACATTTGCGTACATATAGACTATCTTCTATGTTCGACCACTTCCACAAATTAATTTCTGATTGAACAAAGGGATTGATTTTGTGTGCAGTTTCATCATAATGGAACCTATGCTCAATAGTAGTTGTGCTTAGCTCTCGCACAATGACCTTCTCGAGTCGTTGTGCTTCGCTCTCGCACATCATGCGTCGTTGAAAATCCAATAGTTAACCTTTTCATAAATAAATATTGCCCTATTAGAAACTGGGAGAGCCAATTTTACGCAGTCCACATTGAAAAATATTTGCGCTGGCAGAGATTTTCTGTGGTACTGTATGGCTCCTCGTGATAGGTCTGGTGGCATGATATTAGGTATTAACCTTTCTACGTTTGACATTGGAGAGATAGATGAAGGTGATTTTTATATTCGTTTTAAAATTAGACAAAAACAGGATGATTTTAGTTTCAATCTAATCAGCGTGTATGGGCCTGCACAGGCAGAGTTTAAGGTGTTATTTTTATCAGAATTAGCCCGAGTTTGTTCAAATCAAACCTTACCTATGGTTATAGGTGGTGATTTTAACATTATTAGGCTTCCAGATAAGAAAAATAATGCAAATTTTAGTGACCGGTGGCCCTTTTTGTTTAATGTTGTTATTGATTCTTTGAACCTTAGAGAAATTCAGATGTCGGGTAGAAAATTAACTTGGGCTAATAGGCTACAAAACCCCACTTTTGTGAAGCTAGATGGGGTGTTAGTTTGTACTGAGGTCAAAGCAAAATTCCCGCGTATAGCTGTGAATGCTCTCTCTCCAGATTTCTGACCACACTCCATTATTGTTTGACACAATTAGTCACTTTTCTATTTACCAACCTCAGTTTAAATTCGAGCTGGGATTGTTGTTGAGGGATGGCTTTTGTGACATGGTGCGAGAAGTGTGGCAGACCACGGCGGCAGTGGGATCAGCAATGGACCGATGGCAAACTAAAATCAGCCGTCTTCGACAGTATCTCAGAGGATGGGCAAAGAATGTGAGTGGAGCCTACAAGAAGGAAACAACAACTTTACTTAATAAACATGATGAACTTGATAAAAAAGCAGAAGAGATGATACTAAGTGAGGCTGAAAGAAATTTGAAATTTGTTCTCAATGAGAGGTTAGCAGAGTTACTTCGGGAAGAGGAGTTGAAATGGTACCAACAGGCAAAAGTTAAGTATATGCTAGAAGGAGATGCAAATACCAAATACTATCATCTTCTGGCAAATGGTAGACATAGAAAAACTCGTATTTTTCAACTAGAGGATGACAATGGTATAATAAATGGTGATGCTCAACTTAAAGAGCATATTACCAATTATTACAAAAACCTCTTTGGTCCATCAGAGATCTCATCTACTTTGTTGGATGAATCTCGCATTGATGATATCCCTCAGGTTTCGGAGTTGGAAAATGAGTTTTCAACGGATACCTTTTTAGAGGAGGAGGTGAGAAGTACGATTTTCCAAATGGAGCATAATAAGGCACCGGGTCCTGATGGTTTCCCCCGGAGTTTTATCAAGTCTTCTGGAACACTGTAAAAGAAGACTTGATGGCTCTTGGATGATTTTTCTAGGGGAACTACCATTACACCACCTTAATTTTGGAAATATCATGCTTCTACCTAAGAAAAACGATGCGAAGGTAATTCAACAATACAGACCTATTTGTTTGTTGAATGTTTTCTTCAAAATCTTCACGAAGGTTGCCACTAACAGATTAACTGCTATTGCCCAGAAAATTATTCAACCTACTCAAACTGCGTTCCTGCCAGGCAGGAATATCATGGAAGGAGCTGTTATCTTACATGAAACTATACATGAATTACATTCGAAAAAGAAGGATAGAGTAATTTTTAAAATTGATTTCGAGAAAGCTTATGATAAGGTTAGCTGGAACTTTATGTAACAAACACTTAGAATAAAAGGTTTTCTCACAAATGATGTGAATGGGTGCAACATTTCACACAAGGAGATAATATAAACATTAAGGTTAATGGCCAATTAGGTCCGTATTTTCAGACTAAAAAGGCTTGAGGCAAGGTGATCCCATGTCTCCCATACTATTTAACATAGTGGTGGACATGTTAGCTGTTCTAATTGCTAGAGCCAAAGAGTCAGGTCAAGTCGAGGGGTAATACCAAACCTAGTTGACGGTGGCTTATCAATTCTTCAGTATGCGAATGACACTGTTATTTTTATAAGCCATGATCTTGAGAAGACAATTAATATGAAACTTCTATTGAGCACCTTCGAACAATTATCTAGTCTAAAAATAAATATTCACAAAAGTGAGATCTTCTGTTTTGGCAAGGCCAAGGAACAGGAAGATTTTTATTCACAACTGTTTGGATGTGAAGTTGGTAAATTCCTTTTTTGGTACTTGGGCCTACCTATGCATGTGAGGAAACTCCAGAATAAATATTGGAAGGCAATTGAGGATAGGATTGAAAAAAATTAAGTGGTTGGAAAGAAAAAATGCTCACCGCAGGGGGTAGGTAAGTCTTAATAAACTCGGTGCTTTCTAGCCTACCGATGTTTATGATGTCCTTTTTTGAAATACCACGGGGAGTGCTAGAGAAATTAGACTGTTACAAGTCTAGATTCTTTTGGCAGAATGATCAACATAAGCGTAAGTATAGGCTGGCTAAATGGGACGTCCTATGTCAACCAAAAGATCAAAGGGGTCTAGAAATACAAAATTTGGATATTCAGAACAAATGCTCGCTAAGTAAATGGCTTTTAAGCTCCATAACGAAGACGGCTTGTGGCAAGAGTTATTGAAAAATAAATATTTGAAGGATAATTCTCTAGGAAATTAAAAAAAACCTATGGATTCATACTTCAGGAAAAGTCTAATGAACGTGAAAGACTTGTTTATGGATTATGGCTCGTTTAGAATTAAAGATGGGGTCCTAGACTAGGTTCTAGTTTGATACCTGGCTGGGAAATAAACTCTTAAAAGATAAATTCTCTTCTCTGTTTAATATTATCATGAGGAAGAATGATTCTGTCAAAAGTATTCTAAACTCAACGCCTTTAAATATTTCTTTTATGAGAAATTTAGTGGGAGTTAATTTAGTCAACTGGAACAGAATCATTGCCTCTGTTCATGACCTAGTTTTAACAAAGGACAGGGATATCTTTGTTTGGGGTTTAAACTCTTCTGGCACATTTACAGTCAAATCTATGTATGCTGCGTTAATAAACAATGGAGTTAGAGTCTCACAGGACTTATGGCAAATCAAAGTACTAATGAAGATTAAAATCTTTCTGTAGTATTTAAAAAGAGGAGTCATTCTGACTAAGGACAACTTAGCTAGAAGAAACTGGTATGGTGACAAACAATGTTATTTCTGTCATATGCCAGAGTCAATTAATCACCTTTTCTTTGAATGTGTTTTGGCTAAATTCCTATGGTGGACTGTACATGTACTGTTTGGTATTCCCCCATCTTATAACAGTTTCGACTTGTTTGATAGGCGGTCTAAAGTCAGAAATAAAAAGTATAATTCATTGTTATTAAGCGCAGCTTCTGCACTTTGCTGGGCCATTTGGATAATGAGAAATGATGTTGTTTTTGACAAATGCAGACCAAAATCTTTTTTGCAGGTACTCTTCAGAGGCACACATTGGCTTCGACAGCGGGCAAGCCTACAACGGCGTGATGAGTTAAAAAAGTAGCTCTCGCTTATAGCTCAGCACCTCGAAGGGGAGACGCTACAGTTGTTTAGCTTATTTAGTTGGTTATCTGCTCGAAGAATTGGTCATGTGTAGTTCGAACGTCTTTTTTCTTTGTTTCCAAAACTCGGGCTCTCAGTCAACATTTGGAGTTGTTGTTGTAATAATGGGCCTGATTCTATCTTTTGATAGATGAAACTGGATATTTTTATCCATTATCTAAAAAAATCTTTCCTATTTCTTGAACCTCTGAATTATATCTACTTATTAGGCAATGATGCTTGTGTTCATTAGATGTCTTCAAGATTCAAGATCCGTGCATCTAGCTGATTAGTTATTATTGTTGTCCAATGTTTTTTTAGATCCTAGACTTCAAGCACCTTAAATCTAGCTATTCCCTTAACTTATACGCTTTGATTTTACTAATTTATTTGCATATAAAGGGCTTTTATTATTTTATTTAGGCCTGCTAGTTAGTATCGTGAGGGCTTGGGCCATCTCAATACAGAAAGAACACCATGCGCCACGAGTGAGCAATTGATCATGGTAACTTAGCAATGCTTCTGTACTCTATAGAATCTAAAGTATTTTTTTTATACTAGTATAGTGTCCGTGTGTTGCTACGGTTTCATTTCAAGAAAGCTCATATATAAAAACAACCAAAGACTACATTATCCCTAGTTGACAATTGTATATGACAATGTATATGACCATGCATACTACAAATAAGTCTCTAGGGATAATATTATCCCTAGAGATAATATTACAATGTATATGACCATGCATACTATAAATAATTTGCACCGCTCTTAAAAATGTCCAACAAGAATATTGTGCTCATTTGAACACGCTCTGACTGTCGTTGTCTCCCTTGTCGTCACTTGAACGGCTAATGATGGCTTGCCCCCAGGATGTCCCTCTTGAACTTGAATAGCTATCTGCCTATTCTCCATTTCAGATTTTTCTCTTTTGGTCATCTCACTTCATAAGCAAGGCAACAACCTCTCGCCTTATGAGCAAGTAGACAACCTACATGAGAGTAGAGGGGAGCTTTCAACTTCTTCAACACAAAGAAAGAGCAATTGGTGTAAACCGAATTGTATTTTGATGGTTCAATAAAGCTGCAGAAACCTTTTCTTAAAAAAATCACCTCATTAATAGAAAAATCAATAGTTGAAGGTGGCCTTTGGGACTTACAAGCATCCATCTCAAACTACTTCCAAAAGCATAGAGAAAAAAATATGTTGGTGGTTGGGAGGCGTTTACACATTCTACCACGGATTCATGAATCTCAAAAATTTTGATAGTTATATTAGCTAAACTTGATCCCAAGAGTCTAATCGAGAGTCTCCATTTTATTTGGGATAACAAACAAAAGAAAACAGAGTAGCAGTCCAGCTATATGAACTATATCACTATATCAGTAGCTGAGAATGCATTATGGATTTGGCAAGTTTTCAAAGTAAAACCTTGTTAATCAGTTGCTTAGATAACAATAAGCTAAATGTTCATTTCATTTTTGGCATATGGAATATTAGCTCTACTTAAGTGAAAGGCCAACCGTTCAGGACGTTGTGGTGGTGATTACACATAAAAGGTTGAAACGAATCATGCTACAGGAACTCACAAAATCCTATCTTTCATAGAAAATAATGTTACCTGTAAAAATCATAGTAGGAAACCATTTTTGTAATTTGCCTGCCACTTCTTTCAGAGTATTGCAACTACAACAAAAATATTGGAGTTTAATGACCTGTCTAAAAACATGGATAGTGATTGTAAATAAATATTTAGTTTAAATAAATGCATTTTTGGGGGAAGCACATGTGGTGTATGGGCCAAACTAAGGGGCTACTATTTGGGGGAAGCACATGTGGTGTATGGGCCAAACTTCCTTTTTGAAGAGGCCCAATGGGGGTTAGTGTAGTAGCTTGTGAAACTCACCCCTACAAAGAGGTCGCATGTAAATTGTCGTGGTTGTCTATATAATGCTAAGATCACAAGTGCAAGGAGCCTCTCTCTTCCGCTCTCACTTTGCAAACCCTTATGAGAGTTCCCTCCTGCGGCTTTCACCTTGGGACCTTTGCTTTGGGCCTTTGTTCAAAGACTTTCTACCCAAAAATTTTGTTTACACCTTTTATCCAAAATCTTCGTCGGGTCCTTGTCCAACCGACCTTACCTCCGCATGAGACCTTCAGAGCGCATATGAAACCTTCGCCAGCTGACCTTTTCTAGTTAGCCTCCACCAAGTAGCCTTTCACCTCTCGACCCTCTTCGGAACCTTTGTCCCAACAAACAGAAGATGTGTAATATTAGATAACATTTTGGGGCGTTTGCCCCCAAAAGTTTTTTTTTGTCAAAAAAAGAATACATAATACTACAACAAAACATGCACATAACATGTGTTTGGATGTAACAATGTTGAATTAATTAATAGTCCAATAGAGGATTTCATAACTTAGACCCTTTAGACCCATACTAAAGTACATGTTGCATACATGTCATTTATATCACATTAGAATGGTTTATTGTCCTCTTCATCTATATCACATTCAAATGGTTCACTGTCCTATTCTTTATTAATATTGGTTGTTCCATTGTCCTTTACTAAAATGAGGTCCATGTACTAATTATTTAGTCCAATGTTCTGATCATTAGAACAAGCCTTGTTGAATCCATATACTATTTTGAGAATATCAACACATATGGTGGTATTTCATCACCAATAAATATAGACCTCCAATCACAAGGTAGTATGATTATTAAATATTGCTTGTAGAAAACATTTTACCTTTGTGATAGAGTTTGATGTATTTATAAATATCGTTGAGGTATTTTAAGTTGGTTATTGATGACCTCAATACTATACGAATGGTAACAAAATGTTGAAACTTACAAACCATTGTATGTTTGTAATACTCAAATGGTACAAAATTTCTCAATAAAACCCACAAATGATTAAAGAAGCTTGCTAATCTACCATCTACTTCAAAATTTTTTAATACATCATCACATTAGGTATAATAATTATTCTAGGTTGATGCAGTGGAATAACAGTACAACATAGTGAGGCTTGGATAGATTGAAGCTGAGGGATTTTTCATGCAGACTAGAGATCATCGAAGGTATCCCTCTTAGCACAACGCACAAGAAGATTTTTAGGCATGTCACTACAAGAAATCTAGTGTATTCACGCTTCGGTTGGCTTATGACATGCTAGTGCAGAATCGGGAGACAAATTCAGTATGGGAGGAGGATCGACTAATCAATTTGAAAGTTGGGTCATAGGAGAGGGAATGGAGCAAGTTGTGGAAAATCAAGGTTCCATCCAAGATTCTAAGTGTTCCTTTGGAGTTTGACTAGTTCTGAACGTGAGATGTCAGTCACAATAGGAGCATGTCTATGGATGGTGGTTGCTCCTTATGTGACACGGATGATTCATGGAGGCACGTGCTGTTGGAGTGCAACCTTAGCTGATGCGTTTGGGACCTAGAAAGAGAGGAGATTACTGAGTTCTTATGCCAAGTGAGTGTAAATCTTGGATGCTCGGGCTTGGCTTGCAGAGGTGATGCAATCGCTTAAGCATGAAGAAGGGTCGTCATCT
This sequence comes from Cymbopogon citratus, assembly GCA_031170775.1. Classification (NCBI taxonomy): domain Eukaryota; kingdom Viridiplantae; phylum Streptophyta; class Magnoliopsida; order Poales; family Poaceae; genus Cymbopogon; species Cymbopogon citratus. Next base: position 13,476 of record DXKC01021883.1, read on the forward strand.
AGCTGTGGGCGATTAAGTATGTGAGGCGTAAGCCTCAATTCGTCAATGGCTGCAAAGCTTTGGATGAAGTTGCTATGCACTTGATCAGGATCAAGCCTAGCCTGCACCCTCAATTCGTCAATGGTTGCAAAGCTTGTAATTCTATTTTTTCTGCTCCTTCTGTTCCCCTAGTCCTCCCAGAGTCCCTCCCCTCCCCTCTGCCCCTCCTTTTAGTTTTTTCTCCCTTTGCCTAACCCCTGGTTGGGCTTTTGTAAGTTTCTCTTAAAACCTTGTTACTTGTTGTTTGGTTTAATTTAAGTTGCTAGGGGCTTTGCCCCACGGTTTTCTTTCAAAAAAGTATGTGAGGCGCAAGACGATACATATGATTATTTTCAGCCCCTTGGCCGACCCATATGTTTGTTGAAGGCTTCATTGGCAAATTCATGGAGGTCCAGCTAGTAAAGAAACAAGTTTGGACAAATCTAGTTCAGGAGCGTGTCCTACTCGGTGGATTAGACTGCTGACTGGGTTGGTTAAGGTCAAAGTGGATGTGATAGTCTCCAAAAAATTCAGGGTATTCATAAATGAAATCGAGAATATTCGGAGATGACTATGACACTCCGGATCCTCGGATTGAAAGAGAGCAGGATCAAGAATCCTAATTCTCGCTATTTGGAATGGATTCAATCCTACTGAGTATGACCCACAATGATCATTTCTCTTTATTATCATGGCACGTGATGAGAGAGGCAATCTCTTGCGAGCTTCAGCTCTGGTACGGGAAGGAAATACTGACGCGGAGGTGGTCAAGTAGATAGCTTACCGCAGAGGGCTGACCCTAGGCAGTGATCTCGGTTTGCAGGTTGCAAGGTTGGCTAGTGACTATACCAATGCGGTTCGAAGCGTCCAAGGTGAGAGGATGGGCAGGTACGATGCCATCCTGCAAATAAAGTCTAGAATTGAGAACTTTTTGAGGTTTCGATTGTGTCTTGGAAGGGCAGAGTTCAAATTTATCATCTTCGAGTTAGAAGTTTCATAAACTTATTAAGACAAATATGTTTACTTTTGAACCTCCTGATGACATTTGTATTTATGTTTCGTTTTGAGAGAATCTTAAACTCATATAAAGATAAACCCTATAGCATATTTTCTTGCAATTTCGTGTGAAGCTACGTCAACCCGACCCACTAATTAATTCGTGAAACTAATCTCCATCGAGGTCACAACATCTTCATAATTCTTGACTAACTCAGGCCCCCTACGTAAGAGACCACAATACCTTATTCTCCTGGAGCTGCGGTCATCCAACATCTTTCCTGCGCAATTGCGTTGTCGGTGGCTGTCACGGACCAGGATCCAGTGCAGTAGCTATTACTACTGTAAGATAAGCAATAGCAGCTTCTTAGCCCTCCATGGATCCATCAATGGCTAGGATGAAACCTCTATTTCTTTCTCAGTTTTTTTTGCCCCATGTGCTATTGGTGTGTTTTTTTAGGAAAGAGGGGGTCTGCAATGAAGTGTTGACACTACTTTTTGAGACCAACAATGCCAACCTCAAGTATAAAATTAAAATTATATCACCATGGAGCGTATATGTTGAAAAATACAAAAAACATATTTAGAACCATTAAATCTAAAAATTAATTTTAATATACTCAAATAATTTCTGAACATATATGCTTAATGGAAAATAATTTCTCCACATCAGTAACCTCACGTCACTGTAATATTATAGTCAAATGATTTTTTTTAAAAATTATACCCCAAAACTGACTTTAGCTAAAATCACATGGGGAAAATAATTTTATTGTTACTCAAGTATATACTCCCTTCGTTCCAAAATAACTGTAGTTTTGGGTTTTCGTGCCACACGACGTTTGACTCGTTTTGTAAGAAATGTGTGCAATATTTGTATCTCCAAATAAATTTGTTAAAAAACTAGATTTAATAATCTTTCCGATGACACTAGTTATATAACATAAATATTAATAAGTATAATATATATTTAGCAAAAGATATTTTTCGGGAAGCAAGAACGGCACTTATTTTGGGACGGAGGGAGTACGTTGAGAAATTGTTTGAATGGAACAAATTTCTTTTAAGATTTAGTGGTATTAGTATATTTTTGTGTTTATCAACATATATGCTCCATAGTGATACTATTTTAATTTTTATATTTGAATTTGGAACTGTTCAGAAATAACGCCAACTCTTACTATCCTGTGCTGCTCTTTTCTCAAAAAAGAGTGACCGATAGCATATTTGGGAGAAAAAGATGAGAGAGAAAAGGGCTTTCATCATACCTATTGATGATTTTTTGAAGGGCTATCTTGCAGTTGCTGTGGCTACTGCACCGGATCCCAGTCCGGCTGTCGCCCGTGTCGTCGAATAGGTTCACCGAGCACGCCGCCCAGCTCGCCTGCAGTCAATTGGTTTTGTTTTTCTTCCTACCTGACAAAGTGGAGTACCACTTTAATCATGTATCCAAGTCGTTTTAGCCCGATTGGATTTGGTTATCCTCCCTCTCAGCGTCTGATATCGATATCAGTTGAAGATAGGTTTTTTTTCATCAAGGTCCTCCTAGTGAAGTTCCAAAACTTCAGGAGCTCACTGCGAGGAAGACATTGCCTTTCATCAAGGTCCACGTGCTAGCTGACCCTGGAACCTACTGACAGGCGGCATGGTGTTCTTCCCCCATTTTCTTGCAGATTTCTTCATCAAATATGCCTATGATGATTTAAATTTAGCTATTACTCCCTCCATCCCAAATTATAAGTCATTCCAAAAATTTTGGACAAAGCATTTCAAGTTTAATCAAATTTATACGATAAATTAATAACATTTTGGATGTGAACTAGGTATCATAATATATCAATTTGACGTCAAAATTTTATGTAATTTTCTCTATAATCTTGGTTAAATTTGGGATGCTTTGACTTTTTGAGATTCCTGAAATGACTTTAAATTTGGAATGGAGGGAGTATTTAATAAAGCTCTGGTATTTTTGTCTGAACTAGCTGTGTTTAGAAAGTTTTCATGATATCAAAAGATATAAAAGCAGCCAGCCAAAACGCGTCCCGAGGGTGGCCACGTCCCTCCGATCAGGGCCGGACGGCTCAGATCAGCCATTGCAAAAAAAACCCTCACACTCTGACGAAATATAACCCACAATCCATTATCCTCTCTCAGTTTTTTTGCAAAAAGACCCTCAAGTTTTTCCAAAATAGGACAATTCATTGGGCTGGCCTGCCACCGCGTCCCCCTATACGCGGCCGAACTAGGCTAGATTCGGCTCAAATGGTCTTTTCCTTTTTGTGTCTTTTATTTATTTATTATATGAAAGCAGCAAGCCAAAACGCGGCCTCAGGGTGGCCACGTCGTCCGCAATTCTTGGCCGTCCGATCAGCTGGCCGGACGGCTCAGATCAGCCAAGTACATGCCATTTTGCAAAAAAAACCTCAAACTCTAACAAAATACAACCCACTGTCCATCATACTCTCTCAGTTTTTTTTGGCAAAAAGACCCTCGAGCTTTTTCGAAATAGGACCCGCCGTCCAGGCAATTCATTAGGCCGGCCTACCACTGCGTCCCCTATACGTGGGCCGAACTGTGCTAGATTTGGCCCAAATGGTTTTCTCCTTTTTGTCTTTTATATTGGGGCTTTGGTGTTTCTACACTTACTTTTAAGCAAAATGGTGATTTTAACCTCGTTTTTTTAAACTTTATGATTTTACTCATGCTTTTTCAAAATGAAGGGAGAGTCTACCCCTACTCTGTTAACTCTTTCTAACAGTGTTAACTTTTTGATCAAAGGACAACTATACCCATGCAGTTTTATCCCTATTTTATTTTGATATTTCTGTT
>DXKC01022009.1:0-14915 GCA_031170775.1 Cymbopogon citratus
AGTTATTTTATAGCACTGTCACATTATACCTCGAATCTGTGGATTTTCCCTTCGTGGAAAATCGAGATCGTTTCAGTGAATCAGGCTCATTTTTGGTAAACATGTCACCTGCAACTCACAAACACTAAAACTTGTGGAAATGATTAGATTTAAGACCTAAGACTATGGTTTGTCCTTCAATTGTCTTTATGTTGATGGTCAAATGAAGGGTAAAAAATGTGCTCTAAGGACTGTCAACAGTCCACGTGGCTATTTGCTAGTCGTCCATGTGTCGTCATCGCATTCATCCATTTGTCAACTTTCTATTTGTCCACGTGTCTGCTTTCTATTGGTCCATATGTCTTGTTCTGATTTGTCCAAGTGTCTTGTTCTGAGTCGTCCACGTGTCTGTTTGTGATTCGTCCTCGTGTTTACTTGTGATTTGTCCATGTGTCTTTTTGTGATTCGTCCACGTGTCTATTTGTTATTCGTCCACGTGTCCATTTGTGATTTGGCCATGTGTCTAATTGTGATTCGTCCACATGCATGTATATCATTCATCTACGTGTCGGTATAGCATTCGTCCAAGCGTCTGCTTATCATTGGCCCACGTGGCGGCTTCTCAATAAGCCATGTTTTGACTGTCGCGTGGCTGTTACACGTTCGGTAGTGTGGCCGTATCCACTGGACCATGCATCCACATGACACATGCCCATGTCTTCTCATGACCATCCATCATAGTACCAGAATTTATTCTTTAAAAAAATGATACCATAATTTACAAGACAATTCACACAAAGTTCACAACAATTAAGGTAGATCTAGGCCAAATAACATTGTGGCCAACCAAAGTTCAGAACCACATTTGACTACACATCTTGTTGAGAACCACAAGTTCATAACACAAGCAAAACCAGCTGAGAAGAGGTTAGGGCTGAGAAGAGGTGCCAGGGATTTGAGAGCTCAAGATCTTCTGGAGGAGGTTGCTCTCTTCCTGTTGCTTCCTGAGCTCCTCGTACTACCTTTGGGTCCTGAGAAGTGTTTCTTCTGCGGCTTCACTCTTCTTCTTTAGTTCTTCCACTTGTTCATGGAGAATTGTTGAACCTTGTTTTTCAGCAAAAAGTTGTTGACTACTCGCGCGAGACAGCGTGGCGGGTTTGGGTATACCAGCATTCTTGAAAAAAGTTGAGTTGGTGGTGGAGCTGTTCTGGGAGAGAACTTTGGAAACAACCTCAGCACTAGTCAATGGTGGCTGCCCTTCAGCTGGTTGTGCCTGCATAGTTTGTATTGAAGCCTACAAAATTGAAAGATAAACTATAAGTGCACTGAGAAAAGGAGTATATTAAACAAGTAGGGAATAACTGCTACTAAATAGTGCTAATATATCATGTTTGTTAGGGAAGTAATGAAGGCAGAGGCAACCATGAATGTTAAAACTATTGGAGACCTAGAGCACCAATGCTGGTATAGACTTGTTTACCATGGGAACCAATAGAAATAAAAATCTAAACATCAAGCCAATTAGCTAATTCCTGGTGTTGGAACACGGTTCCAGCAGGTTTAGGTGACAAGACGCCAGTCAAGTCGTTATATTAAATGGATGGATACAGGTGGGACCCAAGGTAGGCAAAAACGCAGCTACCAAGGGCTCTCTCGCTTTACTACAGTGGTGGTGGCCGGCTTTTATAGCAGTCCACCTACCACGCTAGAGTACAATTACAATCTTGTCCCTTGCACCAAGAGAAACCCTAATCTCTGCCCCTATGACGAGTGGGCCGGTCGGTCCTCCAGGTAATTTCGTCCCGCGACCTCAGCTTTGTGGCTAGATGGGCTGCCCAGCCTTGCCGGACTCTCCTTAACAGGCCGGCCCATCCGATCGCCTCCTATTCTTATCTTGTGGACTTCCGGTGGACTCTCAATCTCCGTGGCGATGAGCGAAGCCTCCGCGCGGCCTCATGTCACTCTGCGGCGTTGGCGGAGGCTGCCCGACCAGTTGTGTACCCACTCGGCCCTAGAGGCGGGGAGAGCCTCCGCCTCAGAACCCAGAGCCTCCGCCCGGCCTCCCGTCTCCATAGCCGGACAATGGGGGCCATTCCTAAGGTCGGACTCCCCGGCGACTCTCCCAAACTTGGGAGCCTCCGCGCTTGCTCCCGGAGCCTCCGTCGGACCTCCGGTCACCACCATGGGCCGGCATGGATTTCAGCCAAGGCAGACCTCCAAGGCAACCACCGGTGATTTGGGAGCCTCCGCGGGCACAGTATGTACCTCCGCTGGAGCCGGCTCGGGCACCCTTGGGTTTGCCCGGGCGAGCTCTACTGCCGGGCTCCTGCGACCTCCAGCGGAGATCAGTACCTCCGCCGGACCTCCGGCCCTGTTGCTGTGCAGAAGAGGGGGAATACCGAGAATCAGTTAGGTCGAAACAGCACAAGCTGTCTCCGTGCGTGGGACATTCTTTCAAGGGTTAGAGCAGCCTCCGTGGACCTCGGCGTCTCTCCCCCAACATTCCCCCCTTGAGGGCTAAGTCCAGCAGGGGCGGGCCTTTAGCCATCAACTTCCGCGATGGTCCACGGAGGCTCTGCCTCTGCCCCTCCCCCCTGGCTCGTTTTCCGCTGGGCTGATATTTTATCTTTTTTAAATTTTTACCGTTGGTTTGCATGCGCCTCCGTTGCCGTTGAATTTGAATCGCCGTTGAACGGCATCCGTACACGTGTCCAATGTGACCGTTTTGGCACCGGGGCCGCGGCTGCCTTTCACCCCCCCTATATAAAGGGGTGCGGTGAAAACTTCTCTCCACGTCCCCTGCCCTCTCCTGCCAACTTTTTGGCCCTTTGTTTCCCTTTCCGCGCTGCCTCCGCATCTTCTGCTGCCTGCGTGCCGTGCTTGCTCTGCTTGCTTCCGCTGCATCGTCGTCATGGCACCTCCACGCCTTAATCGCCTCCGGCACTGCCCATTTACCGGCCCATACCGAGCTCTTTAGGGCGTTGGTGTTAGCCGCTATACTGATTATTTCGAGAGGTGCATGCTGGCTGCCGCGGAGGCTCAAGATTCCCTTGAAACTCTTTCTGACGTTTTGGCCTCTGTTGAGGATCTAATGCCTCCGCGAAAGTCCTCTACCCCTGAGCTCATCACCTATGAGTTCGGGCGCTCCAAGATGACACAAGCTATGATAGATGATATGGTGCGGCTGGGCTGCTTCCCTGCAGGCTACGCGGAGGCTCCAGGTAATGAAACTACCCCGAAGGATCGCCCTACTTACGGCGTGGTTTTCAGAGATTTCTTCACCTGTGGCCTCCGTCTTCCCGCTCATCCTTTCCTGAGGCGTGTTCTAGAGGCTTACAATGCCCAAATTCACTTTTTTACGCCTCATGCCTTTCTCAATCTAAGCAAGTTTATATGGGCTGTTGAGTCATATGGCGGTGAACCGGACTTGGATACTTTCTTGGAGTATTATGAGGTTCAGAAGACGCCCAAGATTTGTGGCACAGATAAAATTAGAGCACAGTTCGGAGGTTGCCCTTTCATGGCCCGGAGGAGGCAGAAGGAAAGACTGGAGATTTCGTGGTGTCAGCGAGGCAAGTGGGAGCCTGCTGACTGGATGGACTATTGGTTCTATGTCAAGACCCAAGGGACCAGGTATACTGAAGAGGATGGTACCACGGTGGTCCGGTTTTCTCTTGCGTCGGTGATGACGCCTATGGACCCGGAGATGAGTGTCAAGCCGAGCCGCCGCGTAACATCCCGGAGGACCCGCTGCACTGAGGCTTTTGCTCTTGCTTGCCAATACTCTTCCGGGCGAGACTTAGTTGAGGAGTTCCTTGCCGCGGATTATTGGCCTCTTGATCAGAACAGAAAGAAGTTCACTTTGGAGGTCGTGAATCTGCCCATCTTTGGTCGTGCGGAGGGTATACCTTTCCCCCGATTTGGGATGTCTCTGCCTCAAGGCAAGAGCGCTGAGGACTTCGTCAATGAGGTTGAAATGAAGGCTATTATATTACTTGGTGAACTTTCCACTCATGAGTATCTGGCCCGGAGGTCTGAGGCTGGTACCATGCCTCGGTTGAACCGGGTATTTGAGGAGCTTCATATTCTTTATGCGGAGAGGCCTGTACCCTCTAAAATTGCAAATGCTGCTAGTCGGAAGCTATTGAAGGACTCCGCCAAAGCTGCTGCCACTGTTAACGCTGAGAAGAGGAAGAGGAAGGCCGGAGGGGTGACTACCCGCAGTTCCAAGAAGGCGAGGGTCGCCGTCACCCTTGTGCCTCCTCCTGCCGGATCTGAGGCTACGCATGGCGGAGAGCAGGCGACCTCCGGCGCCGCGGCGGAGGAATCTGAGCAGGCCCCGCCATCTTCTCCGGCTCTAAGTCCGGTGGTGGTGCTCCCTCTGACAAGAGCCTCCGGTGCCGATGCGGAGGTTGCTGGTCGCCTCTCTGCATCCGAGGCTGCTTACGATGAGCCTTCTCTGGTGCCTTCGACGTCTGCCTCCGCTCCGGCCCAGGCGGAGGCTGGTGCCTCCACTTCTGCTCCGGAGGCTGTTGTTGATCCGTTCGGCAACGTTTACAAAATTGACCTAGAAGAGGATGATGAAGAGGAGGCTGAGGAAGAGGTTGATCAGTCGGATTCTGAACAAGGTACTACTCCCGAGTGGAGGTCTAGCACGGTCCTTGTAGAGGATCTTCCTGAAGAGGAGATCGGTGCCGCGGAGGTGCTTGCGGCCGGTAAAAGTATGACGTATCAAGATTTGCTCATCGAGAAGGCCGCCAAAGGGAAGGCCTCCGTGGAGGACCTTAATTTGCTTGGTGAGCCCGATAAAGCTTTACTGCTTTACTATTGATTTTCTTCTTTGGTCTTTTGCCTTCTTTTTTTGTATTTGGCTGACTTTGTCTTTTTGTCTACTTTAGATAAACTCGCCGCTGCTGCTGGCAAACTGCCGACGCGTGAGGATCGTCTCCGCCAGGAGCAACCTCCGGGATCCTCTGCGCCTGCTGAAGCTGGAGAAGGTATTTTTTTTGGACTTGCCGTTTTACTTGTGCTTCCGTTTCGACGATTCAAGGATTGCTCCGAACTATTGTTTGTTTCGTTTTTTGCAGATGCTGCCCCAGGTCTTCTTGGCGCCTGGGCTAATAGCCTGGCGCATGTTTACCAATTTTATGGAGGTTTTGCCTCTGTTGTTTTTTTTATGTTCATCTTTTATCCATTTTTGATTAGCATTGTCTGATTGACATTTCGTGCTGATGCAGGTGCACTCAAGGATCAACTGTACGGGATTAAACTGGAAGACCTTCTGCGAGTTCAAGCAGAGCATCATAGTGTCGTAAGTGGACCCTTCCTAACTTGCTTTCGATTTTGCCTCCGATTTTATTTGCTGGGTCCTCATTGACTTGCTTTCCAGAGCCACCCACTGTCTCAAGCCGTTCAACTTCGTGGCCTGGCGGAGCTTGTTCGGCGCAATCGGGCCCTTGACCTCCTGAGCAGTGAAAAGGCGACCATTGAGAAAGAAAAGAACGATCTCGTGGCCAAAGTTGAGGCCCTTGAATCGGCTCAGAAGCTCCTTGAGGAGTCGGAGGCTCTGGCGATTGAGAACAAGAACAAGGCTGTTGAAGCTTTGAAAGATCTCCGCGACGAGTTGGATGCAGAGAAAAGGAATGCAGAGGCTTTCAAGCAGGAGGCTGAGCTCCTTCACAAAGAGCTTGATGATGCTAAAGCAGATGGACGCGAAATTGCGGAAGCTTACATTCGCAATGTCCGGGAGTTCGGAGGACTCGCCTCCACGCTACCTCCGAATTTGAGTGCCTTGGGTTTCCTCTTATGGATCAAGGACAATCTGCTGAAGCTTTCGGCTTTTGTTAGGGGGTCTCTAACTACAGTGCCAAGGCCAGCGCAACTCATATATGCAGGCTATTGACTGAAGGTGGTGCCTCCGGTGTGCTGAATCGCAAGTTCTCCGGCAGTACTGAGCCTCCGGCTGCATGGAAGGCTCCGACGCCGATCAAGAGGACTGTCATGAGTTTCATGAAGTCCTTTTGGTCGCACTTCGGCAAGCGGGAGACTGTGGCCATGGCGCAAGCCGGGCATCAGGTGCGCCTTCGTTCCCCGATTTGTCTGTTTCTTGATCTTGTTTTTGCTTTTGCAAGTTATTAACGATTTGTTACATATCTTAGGTTCGCACCTCCGATCAAGCCCGCATTTCGATGGCTCCCACTGGTGGTGACTTTGGTTCGGCTGCACCCGTTGGCGTTGTGCCTTCCGGCCAGCCTCCGGCCCCGGAGGTTCTTGCTGGTGGAGGCTCAGGCTCGGGCGCTCCCGCTGGTGCTGGGACTCAAGATATCGGTGCCGGATGCTCTTCCCAACCGGAAGCTATGGAAGCTCCAGATGACGCGGAGGTAGTTTAGGTTGCCTAATATCTTAATCTAGCTTTTGAGGATTTTGTTTTCTTTTGTGCTTTGGAGGGCACTTGTAAAAATCAATGTCATTTTGTTTAAGACAGTCTTAACTGAATACCGTCCTGCGCAGGTCTGCTGTTTTGGGCCTGCGCAGGAGGTAGAACCGCTTACCTTCATGCGGAATGGTGTATATATCAGTGGTGAGTTGTGGGGTTATTGGAGGGATACGTTTCCTATGCGAACTGTTTACGATATGTTTGATTTTGTTCTTAGCGACTTGGATGATCCTCGAGCTGAATTTACCAGATCGCTTGCCTGGCGTGGTCCGTAGGATTATTATTGTAGCGGAGGTTCCGTGTTTGTGTAATAGTAATTTTTGTGTTCATTTTCTTTGTTACCTCCGCGTTCCGGCGGAGGTTGTTGTAATATTGGCGGAGGTTCCGATTGTTGTAACTATAACATTCCTGTTTGTTTTAGTTGTTGCCTCCGTTTTTTCGGCGGAGGTTCTTGCAACTTCGGCGGAGGTTCTGTGTGTTGTAATTTCCACTTTCTTGTTTGTTCTAGTTGTTACCTCCGTTTTCTTGGCGGAGGTTCTTATGAAGCCGGCGGAGGTCCCGCTAAGTCGGCATTATCTAGCCTTTACGCGTTACCTCCGTTATTTCGACGGAGGTTCTTACTTCCTGAAAAATTAATTACCTTCGATCTGAATGAAATTTTATTTCCTATCTCCTGGAACTTGAAATATTAGAATCGGAGGTTGATTACAATTTTGCCTCGGTACTTGCCGAGAGCATGATTCATTCTCTTTAGCCCTATCTGGCGTGCTAGCTAAGAGGTCCCTCCGTTTGCGGTACCTGTTTTGTCACTTGTGTTCTTGCATTGGAAGGTTTTTCGCTCCGTTGAACGCCATTCGACTGTGTTTGTCGGCAACCTCCGGTAGCTGAGTGTGTTACCAGAGACGGGGGGACGTTACGAGTTCTTATGCAGTATCCTCCCTTCTCTTGGTTTTCTTGGTGATCTTGATTGGGTTGCCTCCCTTAACTAGACGGAGGCTGTGATTTTTTTACGAGTTCTCACGCAGTTTCTTGGTATCCTCCTCGAGCAGATAGGTGAACGTCTGCTGCCATGGCCCTTGGGTCAGGCTGTGGTGGCGTGGTGCGACTCTGTTTGCTGATTGCGAGCTGGGCTTGAGAGGGACGTTTTCTTTTATAGTGGTCTTGGATTCTTTTCTTGGGTAAGATTTAATGCTGTTGTGGTTATACTTTTGTACTTTATGTACTATTTTTACTTGTTTTGGTTGTACTTGGATGGTTGGCCTTAGTTAATTCCTTGCCGTACCAGCTTGCTAAAACGTTGGGCTATAAAAAGGGCCCCCCCTGGCTGTCTCCATAGTGCTAAGATGCTTACTGTAGTGCATACTTGCCGGGGAGGTTTGAGGTAGTTGTGGCACTGGTATTGTGTAAGATCTCGTAAACATGGAGACCCCTCCGAGTGCTTATCGGGCTGTGCCTTATTTTTGTGGAGTACTGTTTGTCAACAATACTCGTCTTTGCCTCCGCCTAGCTGCTCTGGAGTCAACCTTTCCGCTACATCCGCCTCGACTTCTGCTTGCGCTTGTTGTGCACGTGGCTTTGGCCTGTTTGGTCGATGCACATGCGCTTCGACTTCTGCCAGCGGCTGACCAGCATGTAGCTCCAACTTGTTGAGCCAAGGTGGGTTGCGGAGGCTGACGATCTGATGGTAGAGCGTGTCTCGTGGGTTGATTCGTGATCGGCTCTCCAGCAACGTTTTATCACCGGAGGCGAGTACTGGAAAGCGCTCGTGAGTTTTGTGGCATTGCACTCTTTGCCCTTTTGCAGGCTAAGTGTTTCTACTATGTCGTAAGCCTGAGTTATGCGACCGTGGATGTTGCTAGGTGTATAGCTAGCACTTGTTGAACCTACGCGGAGGTATTTCTGATATTTTATGATGGTAGAGTGTAACAAGTGTTTGTAATATGACTGTATCTTATTGATACTTGTTTTGTTGAGCTATGGGCCCTTTGTTATGGTGTGCTGTATGCTCATATTGTGATGTAATGCTTCGAATATAATAAAGAAAAAATGCCGAGATATTTTGGTTCCGGAGGTTCCTGCGTTTCTTGGCAGTTGGTTTTGGCTATGTCACTGATGTTGGATTTGCCTTTTTTATTTAAATCAGAGGCTCCCATGGTCTTCTTTTTGGTAACAAGACCATAGGCTTCCTTTTACATTGGTCGATCTCCGCTAGGCATTTTCTTCCTAAGCGGAGGCTCTTCGCTTTGTAAGTTAGGTTTTAGTCGGGTCCTGAGCCTTTGCTCTGGTTTTCCCGGTACCCAACTTTCCCTGGTGCCTGTGTTCGCAGGTCTTTTCCAAGGAATTAAGTAATTAGAGGTCGCTTCATGTTTCCATCCTCTCTTCGAGCCTGAACTTGAGGCGACCTCAGTGTTGCGTAATACGTTTCGTCGAATAATGCAGCTCTGTTGCTAGCTGCTTTCGACCGTCATTGTGTTTGTCAGGGTCCTCTTTATATATTTAGAGGTTGATTACAAAGGTTTGCCTCGTTAAAAACCTCACCTCCGATTTGGAGCCCCTGTGTGAGGAAAAGAGTGCAGAACCTAGTTTGCGGAAATGTAAAGTGCGAAAATGAAAATTTTTCCTGAGCCACGCCTTATAGTTCCGGCGCTGGCCTTTACACGCTATGTATAAAACTTTCTGTGGTTGTCCACATTCTATGTGTGGATTGCTGTGTTTCTGTCTCCATCTTGGAGGTAGAATGATCCCTGTCTGCCAGCTTGCTTGGCCAGAAAAGGACCTTCCCATTTTGACTGTAGCTTTCCCGGGTGGGCAGCATTTGGTTTCCTCCTGAGGACCCAGTCGCCATCCTGGATCTTCTTGTCAATGACTTTCCTGTCTCTCCAATTCCTTGTTTGCTCTTGATATCTTTCGATATTGTCAATAGCCTCCAATCTATGTGCCTCGATCATCTCTTTGCTATACTCTTCGTCTTGTGCCAACTCTCTTTTTACTATTCGGAGGCTTTGATGTTTCATTTCTTCAGGTAGCATTGCTTCCTCCCCATATAGGAGCTTGAATGGTGTGAAGCCTGTTGCTCTGGAAATATTTGTGTTGTGTGACCACACAACCTTTGGTAATTCTTCCACCCACTTTCCCTTTTTGAGGTCATGCAATGTTTTTGAAATCACAGAGAAGATTATTCTATTGGATCTCTCGACCGCTCCGTTGCTCTCTGGGTGGTATACTGAGGCGAAAGCTAGCTGAGTGCCGATCGCTTTGCAAAATTCTCTGAATTTGTCTGAGTCGAACTGCTTACCATTATCCATGGTAAGTGTTCTTGGTACTCCGAATCTGCATATGATGTTTTGCCAGAAGAACTTTTTCACTGTCTCGGAGGTTATTGAGGCTAGAGGCTTTGCTTCTATCCATCTTGTGAAGTATTCTACTGCCACCACTGCATATTTGTTCCCCCCTTGGGCTGTTGGGAGTGGTCCGACAAGGTCCATACCCCATCTCTGAAGTGGCCAGGTGGGGGGTATGAGTTGGGTCGACGCTCCAGGCTTATTCTGGCCAGGTGCGAAGGCTTGGCAGGCTTTGCATGTTCTGACGATTTGAGTTGCGTCGTTGATGTGGGTGGGCCAGTAGAAGCCTTGACGTATTGCTTTAGCTGACAATGCCCTGGGACCTATGTGGGACCCACACGCTCCTGAATGGATTTCATTCAAGAGCTCTTTTCCTTCTTCTTCAGATATGCATTTTAGTAATGGTTGCACTACCCCTTTTTTGTACAGATTTCCTTCTACCAGTGTATAGTTCCTTGCGCGGGCGGCCAGTCTGACTGAGGTTGCTTCATCTGTTGTTACATGTGTCCCCCTGATATGATCTATTATTGGTTGCCTTCAGTCTTCATTTTGCACTAACAGTACTTCCGCAAATGCTTTGTTTAGCTTTGCGCTTGCCGGCTGAGTTAGCTCTTGATAGAATGTGTCTGGAGGTACTTCTATGTTATTAGCTGCTGCCTTTGCGAGTTCGTCTGCCTCCGCATTCTCTCCCCTTGGGATGTGCCTTATGGTGAAACCTTGGAACCTTTTTTCTAGGCCTCTGATCACTTCGAGGTACTTAGCTAACACTGGTTCTTTGGCCGAGTAGTCTTTTTCGATGTGACCGGCTATGATTTGTGAATCCGTTTTGATAAGAATGTGCTTTGCACCTAAGGCCTTTGCCTTGTTTAGCCCGAGGATGACTCCTTCATATTCTGCTACATTGTTTGTTGACTTAAAGCACAACCTTGTGGCGAACCTAGACTTCACCCCTGATGGTGATATGAGGACGGTGGAGGTTCCAGCTCCATTAACTCCCCATGCTCCGTCTGTGAACATTGTCCATAGCTGGATCTCCGCTGAAGGTTCTGCTTGAATCGGAGGTACCCATTCTGCTATAAAGTCTGCTAGGACTTGAGACTTGATTGCTGTCCTTGCGATGAATTTGATGGCGTACTGTGATAACTCTGTTGCCCATTTGCCGATTCTGTCTGAGGCTTCTTTGTTGGTGAACACATCGCCTAAAGGCTGAGATGTGGGTACCAATATTTCATGGTCCTGGAAGTAATGTTTGAGTTTCCAAGATGTCGAGACCACCGCATAAGCTATCTTTTCTAACTCTGTATAGTTTAGCTTTGCTCCTTGGAGTGCCTCAGATATGTAATACACGGGCTGCTGAACCTTCTTCATGCCTTCGTCCTTTTCCTAAACCAGCACCGCGCTTATCGCATGTGCGGAGGCAGACACATACAGTAGCAATGTGGCGTTTGTCTCCGGGGCGACAACCATTAGGTCTGTTGCCATGTACTCCTTTAGCTTCTTGAAAGCCTACGATTGTTGAGGTCCCCATTCGAATTTTTCTGCTCCTCTTAGGATTCTGAAGAACGGTAGGCTTCGTTCGGCTGCCTTGGAAATGAACCTATTTAGAGCTGCAAGTCTTCCTGCGAGCCTCTGAACCTCTTTTCTGTTTGACGGTTCTGGCATTGAGAGGACGGCTTTTGTCTTGTCTGGGTTTGCCCTGAGGCCCTCGGGACCTATGATGTATCCAAGCATCTTTCCTTTGCTTACCCCAAAGATGCATTTATCTGGGTTTAGCTTTAATCTTGCTTCCCTAAGGTTGGCGAAGGTCTCTTTTGGGTCTTCCAGGTGATCCTGAGGCTCTTTGCTTACCACCGCCAGGTCGTCAACATACGCTATCACGTTCTTTTGTAACTGGGTTTCAAGCACAGCCTTGACCATCCTTGCGAAGGTGGACCCCACATTCTTGAGGCCTTCAGGCATTCTCACGAAGCAGTAAGTTCCAAAGGGGGTTGTGAAGCTCATCTTTTCCTCATCTTCTTTCCTCAACCATACTTGGTGGTATCCGGAAAAACAATCTAGTAGCGAGAAGTGCTTGCAACCTGCCGCCTTGTCCACTGAGGCATCAATTCTTGGTAATGGGAATGGGTCTTTCTTGCAGGCCTTGTTCAGGTCAGTGAAATCGATGCACATTCTCATTTTTCCATTTTTCTTGGGCACTAGGACCACGTTGGCTAGCCATTCTGAATATCTCACTTCTCTGATAACGTTGGCATCAAGTAGTCTCTGCACCTCCGTTTTGGCGGCTAAGATGCGCTCTTCTGACATTTTCCTTTGTCGTTGCTTTTTTGGCTTGACATCTGGGTTGAGGTCTAGGGCATGCTCTATCACATCTCTGCTAACCCCTTTCAAATCTGATGCGGACCAAGCAAATATGTCTTTGTTTTTGGACAGGAGTGACAGCAGGCTTTCCCTCTCTTCTTGTGATAAACTTGCTGCTTTGGTGACCTTCCTGTTTGGTATCGCTTCCTCAAGCGGGACGATTAGGGTCTCTTCTTGATCTATCATGTCAGTTTTACCCATTGGCATGTCGGGTGGCACCTCTAGGGCTACTGTGTTTATGTTCCTATGGGACTTGTAAATTGCCCTTTCAATGTTTCTTGCTTCTTTTTGGCTGCCCCTCACGGTTATGACTCCATGCAACGCTGGCATCTTCATGCAGAGATACCCCATGTGAATGGCTAGGTTGAACTTGTTTGCAAATCCTCTGCCTAGGATAGCGTTGTATGGGTAGTACAGATCGATGACGTCAAAGGTTATATATTCTGTCCTTGCACAGTCCCCATCTTGGAATGATATTGGCAGGGAGATTTTGCCTAATGCTTCTATTTTCTTGCCTCCGAACCCTATCAGAGGGGTATCCGGAGGCTGCAGCTGGCTTCTAGTTAGCTTCATTTGGTCGAACACACCAGCAAAAATTATGTCTGTTGAACTCCCAGAGTCTACCAATATTCTATTTACTTCCCAACCTGCTATGTTTGCTTTGATGACCATTGCGTCTGCATGAGGATAACTCTCCAGGCGAAGGTCATTCTCTGTAAAGGTTATTGGCATTTTAGACCATTCTGTGGATCTGAAGGCTCCTTGAACAGCAACGTTGTTGACCAGGCGGAAATGATCCTTTTTCTGCTTCTTGGTCTCAAATTCTATTGCCGAACCTCCGGCTATCGGCAGTATCATGCCGATTGTCGGAAGAGCCGAGTGTGGGTTCATCTGATTTTCGACCGGAGGCTCCGCTTTCGGCGAAACTGTACTTCCAGGATTTTGTTGCGGAGGTGGGGGTAAGGCTTCGTACTGTCTTAGGGACTGTTGCGAAGGCTGAATGGGTTGAGAATTTTCTATGATTGTGATTTGCGGAGGCTTCTGGTTTATGTAAGTCAGGCCACTGTTCATCCTGCTGTTTGCATAAGGATGATAGGCTGCTATTTGCTATTGTTGTGGCCTCCAAGCCGGAAGGGCTACTGGGTAATATTGACTTGCGAGACATTGCTGAGGCAGCTGGGTGTTGCCGTAACCCGGGAAGTTTGGGTTGTACTGTTGGTGCCACTGCAGCACGTAGGCGTGATTCACCTGTCTTGGGGCAGGTTGCACCACCGGTAATTGGGACTGCTTGCCCTTCATCCTTTCCTTTGTCTCAATGGTCTCCGGGCAGTCTTTGGTATTGTGCCCCTTGTCTTCCCCATGAAAAATGCAAAAAGGCTTCTTGGGTCTCTGGTTCTTCCAATTCTTGGGTTTGTCATTTCTATTGCCGCCTTGGTTGTTTTGTTGCCTCTGGTTTTGACCTTGCTGGGCTGGCTGGTTTGTTTCTTGGTGGGCCTGCCCCCCTTGCACGTTGAAAACTTATTTCTGTTGTTGCCAAGGTTCCTGCCTGTCTTGGCCCCTGCGGTCTCTTTTGCTCGCGCCGCTTGTGTTTTGACTACTGCGGCCTTCGCCATCTTCGATTCGCCTTCGCAGGTCATCATCGGACCTGCAGTATTTCTCGAATTCCTCATGCAGTTTCGCCATTGACGTCGGCTTTTCCCTTGCAAGGTGACTTGCGAATGGCCCAATGCGGAGGCCCTTGATTGCTGCCTCTATTGCAACCTCATCTGAAACGTCTGGAGCCTTGGCTCGAAGGCGCAGAAACCTCTGAAAGTACTCTTTGAGGGGCTCCCCTTTCTGATGCTTGTTACTGTACAAATCTGCTGATGTGAGGCATTCACTTGAGAAACCCTTGAAATTTGACAAGATTTGATCCCTAAGGTTCTCCCAAGAGTACACAGTGCTTGGTTTTAGCATTGTATACCAAGAGAGCGCATCGCCTTCTGCTGCTATCACAAATGACTTGGCGAGGACACTGTCATTTCCACCTGCTGAGGCTACTGCTGCCTCAAAACTCATTATGAACTGGCGGGGATCTGTCTTTCCGTTGAA
This sequence comes from Cymbopogon citratus, assembly GCA_031170775.1. NCBI lineage: Eukaryota > Viridiplantae > Streptophyta > Magnoliopsida > Poales > Poaceae > Cymbopogon > Cymbopogon citratus. Next base: position 14,206 of record DXKC01022009.1, read on the forward strand.
CCTGGGCAGTGAGATGGGCTTGTAGGTTATGGGCCAAGGTGTTAACTGGAGTCCTTCCGAGAGTGGTGACTTTGGGTCATAGGATCTTGACACCACTGAGGTCAGCGGCGCTGTGGGTTGCGGGGGCGGCCTAACTACCTCCGGTGTCAGCATGGGGCTGGAGGTAAGCGCCGCGCTAACCATGCGGGCCGATGGCTGCCTCATGCTTTGAATTTCCGCTTGCAAAATTGCCATTTGATGCCTCATCTCGGCTGCTTGCTGGGATGCTTGCATCGCTCTAAGCGCTGCGGCTTGCTCGTCTCTGAGTCTGTTTCTTTCTGCCTCCAATTGCTCCATTTCTGACCTCAGTCTTCCCAGCTCGGTCTCTGGCTCTTCTTGCGGGGGCGGCTCTCTGTCTTCCCTTGGGTTGACATTGCCTTCGTCCACCCCCTCGTCCTCCTGGGCGGAAGCGTAAGTGCTGGTGACTTTCCTCCTTGGCCTTCCGCGGGCTGGTCGGTCGGCTGCCTCCGCAGCCGCGGGGGCTCTGGATGTCTTGGTGGTTTTCCTTTTGGCCATCAGTGAGTGAAACTCTCGGCCAGACACACGGGTGGGCGCCAACTATTGGAACACGGTTCCAGCAGGTTTAGGAGACAAGACGCCAGTCAAGTCGTTATATTAAATGGATGGATACAGGTGGGACCCAAGGTAGGCAAAAACGCAGCTACCAAGGG